>JANIVZ010000068.1:0-76447 GCA_030578175.1 Dujonia santamariae | reverse complement strand
TCTTTTTAACTAATTACTTGTATTACAAGAGAGATACTAACTTTTCATATAGTCGACTATCGTACTCTCCTTTCTCCTTTCATCTCCACTTCTTCGTGATGTTGTCGTTTATAGCTGACCAGCTCGGCCTTGGACAGGACGAATTTTGGCGGGACTTGAGAGATAACGGTATCCATTCAATCCTACTAGCCATAAGAGAGGAAGTAAACCAGGCTACAAAGTTCACTTATAGGCAACAATTTGTTCAAAGAGTATTGGCCATTGCCTCGTCGACAGGCTCGATCGTCTTCTGCTTGATTGCATTTTATCTATTCCTAGCTATCGATCCAAAAAGACTTGTCTTCCGTCACCATCTTATTGCATTCTTGCTCTTCTATGATATGCTAAAGGCAGTAATATTGTTAATTTACCCGACAAGAGTGTTGACAGTAAACACGGCCTATTACAATAATAATTTTTGTCAGATTGTTGGATTCTTTACGGCAACTGCCGTTGAAGGTGCTGATTTTGCTATTTTGGCATTCTCTATCCATATATGCTTACTTATATTCAAACCTCAGTTGACGGTAAGGCTACCTCATGGACGAACAGAAGGTGGTCTTTATTTGTACAGGACGTACATTTACGCTCTACTGGTCTTAATCCCATTGGTTTTGGCCAGTTTGGCGTACGTTAGAGGTACAGGGTATCAGTCCTTTGTCTGTTGGTGTTCACTACCACAACAGCCTATTTGGTACCGGTTAGTACTTTCGTGGTTACCGCGTTACCTTATTGTGATAACTATTTTCACCGTTTACTGCATGATTTACTTTCATGTCATTAAAGAATTTAAAAGTCTTGGTGGTGTATTCAAGAGCATGCATTCGTCGGGCAGGTCCCCAGAGGATGCTAAAAAGAGAGAAATGTTAAGAAAGCAAAAGCCAACATTTTTTTCAGCATTAAAATATGCTGGAAAGTCATTCTTAGATAACTATTCACCTAAATTTATTTATCCAACTCAGAATGATATTGATAGAATCAAGTCAACCACTTCAAATATTGATCCAATACAATCAGGTCATACCCTCCATCATGACAATAATAAGCATAATCACAATCATAATCATCTTCTTGAAGATAAAAATGAACAAGCTGATTCTTCGGGCTCTGGAAGTACCGGGGATGAAGAAGCAATTGAATATATACCCAAACCTGACATTTATCAAGAAAATCTTGAAAATTTTAGAAAAAGACAAAAAATCATTGAAAAGCAAATGAAATCAATTTTCATTTACCCCATTGCATATGTGTTTATTTGGTTATTCCCATTTGTACTCTATATCACCCAAATTAAATATGAACAAACTCATGCTCCCATATATTGGCTCAATTGTATGGGTGCATTTATGCAACCATTTAATGGGTTTGTTGATGCATTAGTATTCTTTTATCGTGAAGTTCCATGGGAATATACGGTTATGAAAAACTTTGAAAAGCAATATGGTGATAGAATTGGTGGTATGATTCAGCAACAAAAAAATCAAAAACATTTACCTAGTGAAGATTCTAGATCTACGGCTACAAGTGCCAAGATAACCAGTCATTCGATAAGTATGAGCATGGCTATTGATTTGTATGAATACCCTGTTTGGAGAAGATGGTTACATTGGTTAAAGTTTCCATTATTCCAATTACCTACTGAGGAAAATATAACTAAATTTCAACTGAAATACGAAGAACAGATGCATAATAGTAACGCTCCAGAAGATACATTTAAAGGAGTTTATCTCCCTCAAACAAATTTGGTTATGCATGGAGAAGACTCTGGACCAACTGATCAATCAGCAGCTATCCATGATTTTTCAAACATCTTAGGCGGAGATAGTTCAGATTTCAGAAATACTTTGGATGATTATACTTTAAATTTTTCACAAAAGAGAACATCTAACGTTTCTAGTTCTATTCCATCTAAGAGAGTCAGTATCCTGAATAAATCCTCTTGGTCAAGACAAATGTCTACATTTGCACCAAGTATTCGTATGGGATCTGTTGTAGATGGTCTTGGTGCTAAAAGATCACAACAACAAAGTGTCGGCATTGAATCTGTTCCTGGTGAACCAGATGGGGGTAATGAGATGGATTTCTTGGAATTTTTAAAAAAAGGACCACAATAAGTGGGTTCGATTATATGTCAAACATACATATATATAGTAATTAAATAATAATTAATGAACCTTAGTGTAGTGATAATTAGTGGAGAATTAAATGATGTCAGATTGATTTTGCAAGAAGAATATTTATGCAAGACAAATCAATTTACTACGTTGGGCCCCTAGTCCGAATGAATCGACTGCTGATTCGCCATTGGGCAACTGCCAGTGGGTTTAGAGAGAAATTTGCCCAAAGTAAAGTGAGCGTAGCCCAACACAATTGTCGTAGCATCTCGATAGTAAATTGTGCATCTACTCGACAAGGCCCATTCCTATTCGGGTGCTACAAAGATATCCACAATTAAATATAACGCCATATCGTTTCTACTGATGGACTTGAAATCACTAAGTATGACTAATAGTATTTAAAGTTCTGGGAAGTGCGGTCCGATGTAATACTACGGTCCGACTATTGCTTTTTATTGTTAATGGCATCCCGATGAGGTTCAAAACTGCGGCGCAACCATACGGCAAACCGTTAACTTCTCCGCCATCGCAACTCGATTTATAATCAAGTTTCAAATTTCATTCTTTTAACGTGTCTCTTTCTGGTATCCTTCTTTTATAGCCAACGAACGTTACCCAATATGACTGGTAAATACATTGAGAGTAACGCTGGTGATGGTACTAGAGCGGTAGATCAGCATTTGTCTGGGGTCAAGCTAGTGTTAACGCTTATTTCTTGCGTAGCTTCGTTGTTCGTTGTTGCTCTTGATCAACAGATTGTTTCTACGATTCTTTCGTTGGTTGGTAATAAATTCGATGCATTTGAAAAAGTTGGTTGGTTGACATCTGCCTTCTTGTTACCTATGGCTTGTTTGGCACCCTCTTACGGGAAGATTTCGATTGCCTTTGGTAGAAAATATACCATGGTCATCGGAATAGTCATTTTTGAAATAGGTTCCTTAGTCGCTGCCTTGGCAAACAGCATGGATATGCTTATAGGTGGTAGAGTTATACAGGGGATTGGTGCTGGTGCTATCCAATCAATGGTTATGGTTATTTTAACAGAAGCTGTTCCTATCTCGAAGAGACCTTTGTCTATGACCTTGATTGGGGTAACTTACAGTGTAGCCTCAGTTTTAGGACCATTTGTCGGTGGTGCATTTGCCACTCATGTTTCGTGGAGATGGTGCTTTTACGTTAATTTACCTGTTGGTGGGTTGGCTGTGACTTTATTATTGTTTGGATTTCACCCTCCATTACCTAAGGGCTCTGTTAGAGAAAAATTGGCCAGAATTGACTATTTGGGTACTTTACTTTTGGTATGCGGTACAACTTTGTTACTTTTGGGTATAACTTTTGGAGGTACCCAATACCCATGGAAATCTGCTGCTGTTATTTGCTGTTTTGTCTTTTCTGGCGTTTCATTAATTTTATTCACCATTTGGAATTTCTTTATTTCTAAAAATCCAATTATCTTGAAGGAAGTTATTGTTATCCCGCAGATTATTGCTGCTTTTATTAGTGCTGTTTTCAGTTTTGCACTTTTCATGTGTTTAATTACCTACTTGGCCATATATTTCCAGGTTATATTCAATGCTTCAGCATGGCAATCGGGGATTGATTTATTACCATTGATTGTTCCAGTTGCTCTTTCTGCTGCCTGCAATGGGGTTATTTTGAAATTCACCAGATACGTCAAGGTTACTTTGACTATATCAAATGTATTGGCCCCTATTGGTGTTGGTCTCATATTGATGCTTAATATTGACTCAACTACCCCAGAAAAGATTGGGTACTTGATTCTTATCGGGATCTCCATCGGGATCCAATTCCAAAGTTCAATGCTTTCTGTTCAGTTAATGGCACCACCTGAGGTCGAAGGCTCATTAATCCTTTCAACAATTTTCTTAAACTTCGGTAAATCAATGGGTGGGGCTGTTGCGTTGTCAATATCACAATTGATTTTTACCACAACTGGTGCAAAGTATATTGCAAGTGTTTTAGTAAATTATCCATCAATAACCTACTCTGCGAAAGAAGTTATTTCTAATCCAGCAATCATACAGTCATTTCCAGCAAGTCTAAAGCGTGAAGTCTTAGAACAATTTATGAAGGCTATAAAGAATGTATTACACTTTGTCTTAGCAATGTCATTCGTAAGTTTAATTGCTGGTCTTTTCGGTACGAATAAGAGAATCCCAAAGACTAAAGATGTTTTGCAAAAGAAAGACGTTGATATAATTGAAGAAATGAAAAAATCTAACAGCGACGAAGTCTCCTCCGATATTCCAGAGGAGAAAAGACTGGATAATTATCTGGAGTCTGACGTTAGAGTCTAATGCTATCTTCTTGGAATACTTTGATATACTAACATACATTCATAATATGCCATTCTAATATACATTCATAATATACACTTTTTAAACTTGAGCCCACTTCCCTCACATACGTGAGTATAAATTTACATAAAGGGACAACCATCACCTTCCTTGAATATCTTTCATATCCATCGCTATTGACATTTCTTGAATGTATTTTCTTACGTGCGCATTCAATTTCTCCATATATCTTTCGGTTTCCTTAAATTCGTGATCAAAATCCTTCTTCATTAGTTTTATTTTGTTCTCTAAAATTGAAATTTTATTATTTCTATCATTATAGGTTTCTTCAAAACTTTGTTTTTCCTTTAACAATTTATGATACTCTTCATTTAATTCTAAAATCTTAAGTTCTTCTTGAGATTTCTTAACCGCTAATTTTTTATCCGATCTTTCCTTCTTAGCCTTTTGAGCTTCAATTTGAGTATTTACTAACTCGATCTTATTCTTTAAATCAGTTGCCTCTAATTGATATGAATCCATTACCTCGTTATACTCAGATAATTTCGAAAAAGATTGCTCTTCATTATGTAAATCTTTTGAAATTTCCTCCAAATTCTTAAAGAGTTGTTTCAAATCATTTTCAACAACCTTAAATGATTCAATGGTAACGCTTAAGTTACGATTTTGGTTGGTTAAAGTCTTAACAGTGACTTGAAGTTCAGATAAATCGACCTTGAGTTCCTCGATAACTTTCTTATGAAGTGAAAGATCAGTCTTAAGATAATTTTGTAAGCCTAAGAGCTTTTCCTTCGCTTCGGTGATGAGGTATTCATTATCTTCAATTTTTTCAGATAGTCTAAGCTTCTCATTACGGTATTTTGACCTCTCAGTGTTTAATTCATCTTGAACTCTCTTGAGCTTAACTAATTCCATTTCAAGTTTAGTATTATATGCCTTGGTTTGTTTAAGGGTAGCCTTTTTACGGCCATTCCCATCTCCTGCTCCCCCTTCTAAAACTTCAGAGTTTTCACTTTCCTCTAGCTTCCTCTTCAATTCAACTATTCTGTTTTTAAACTCGACATTCTCCATCTCTGCATGGTTCAATTTTTGGAAATGCCCTTCACAGTCTTCATTATACTTCTCATAATCAATCGAGTGTTCCTCACGGAATTTTGCATAGTTGACAATTGCACTTAAAATCCTCTTCATTCTATATGGTTCTGGTCTGATTATATCCAGAAGTGATAAATCGTAAAATCCACAGTCGTTAAGGAAAGAGTATGCAAGTTTATAAAAAAGAATCACACTAAGCGATTTAAGCGTATCATCTGAATTTGTATTTCGAGAATCAGCGTCACCATTTGTGTCTTCTCCGTCTTTAGCCATGTCTGTTTTACCATGCCCATTTTGACTCAGACTCTCAGTCTCAGATTGTTCAATGGTCTTGGTTAAATTCTCTTGTGTTACTCCAGTAAAGATTTCCAAAATTTGTTCAAACAACTGTCTCACATATCTCCCCGTTGGCTTGCTCACCAATTCTTCATTAGCAATGAACCCACATTCTTGTAAACAAATGGATATTTCACGGAACTCTAAAATAGGGAAATTATCATTCGCAGGTGGATATTGTTGTACTGGTTGAGGGTTAAACCCACCTCCTCTACGGTATATCGTTGGTGGACGATATAATGAAGATCTTGATGACATTAAAAGTCTATAATACAGTATTAATTGAAATTAATGAAAGGAAAAGAAAAGTTTGTTCTTTATATATCTTACGCAAAAAGTTTATTATTATGTTTAATGTTTATTATTATTGTTTTTTGATATAACAAAAATCAAAAGATCTTGTATGCAGGTATTGCAGCTTGTTGTATATATGTATACAACATACATGGAGACAAACAAAGGATTAAGATAAGAAGAATAGGAAGAGATGGGATTTTTTATATGAGTACAACGATACTTTATTGGGTTAAAAAATCTTAATTATTGATATGATATTTTTGTTGTTGTAGGAGCCCAAGGGGGATCGGATCCCTCTATATTTATATACATATATATAATAAATATATAAGTTCAGAAGATATTAAATTGATCTAATGGATCTATTGAGCTGGAAAGCTCCTCTGTATTACAGAACTAAAAATCAAAGAAAGAGATTACTTGATATTCGGTGCATTCATAATACAGGTCTTAAATTTGATATTCGTGTGTAGTAATTTTATTCCTATATATCAATTATCTATACCTCATAATTTCATAAAGAGAAACTTCTTTCTCGTGTAACATTCATTTACCGTTAATTTCCTTTTTATACCCTTTCAGCGGTCCAGATAGCAGTTTTGCAAACTGCCTTAATTGCCTCTGTTAATAATATATAAGGAACAGCCTTTTCAGCGTCATTTTCTAAGGCTGTGTCTAAATGTTCCAATTCATCATCTCTGAAAGTACTAATTAAATCTTTCAAGTTTGTCAATTCTGGAGAATTTTGCAATTCCAAAGCTGGATTTTGAATGATTTCGCCAGTTTCTTTATCATGTACTGGTATATCACCGTATTGGTTCATAAGCACTCTTAGCTGTTGGTTGTAATGACCTCCAATAACAGTTTCTACCGCCACAGTACAGGCCATAGCAGCTTCCTTTCCTAATAATCCAGTGCCAACACCAATTCCGAAAGCACCCAATTTCCATAACGGAGTTAACAAGGAAGGTCTTACTCTACGCTCAGTCTGTAAAGCGTTAAAAGTCTTGTGGTGGTGAATCTCCTGATCCCACATATGTTGCAAGATTGGCTTTAACTTAGGGAACCTTGTTGCAAGAACAACGAATTGACCATAGTAAATGTAATTAGCACCCAATTCACCTGCTTGATCGACTCTAACAACTCTCTCGAGGAAAGCCTTTTGGGCCTTTGACATTGCACCATAGGTGACATTTTGTCCCTTGACTACAGCATCAGAAGCAATTTGATTAAACCTCTTAGAAACCAATCTTGACATTTCTGACTTTAGTGAAGTACCGTTGCCACTGCAATTGTAAAAAAAAAGAACAAAAAAGAAAAGAAAAGAAAAGGCAATCTTGTATTTATTCGGTACTCATCGAAGTTGGTATTTCATTTTTCTATATGAGACCATTTTCCGCATGCCAAATTATAAACCTTTGCACCCCTAGAAAAATAAAGCAAGACCCTTAAGCAATTTATTTATTTCTAGATACATACATCTATGTTTCATTTTAGAATCAAAATGGAAAAATTTTGGTTTATTTGTTAGTAGTATAGATTGAAGTAGCTGAAAGTGGTTTTTGTTTATTTTATGTTTTTGTTGTTTTTGTTGTTTTTGATTGTGAGAGTAATTTATTATGTTAGGCTGCAAAATTACTCATGATGTGAGTTATAGATATTAATCATTTTTAGACCAGATTCCCATGATAATTCTTGAGTATCTCTTGAAACACAAACGGGTTTATTTGAATTAAGGGGATTTTTCAACGTATATAACCTTTTATTTAAAAGTGATGACTTTGTTAACCAATTAATTTGGAAACTTCCCTTATATTTTGAACCTTCTTGCCAAATATCAGTTGAGTTTTTAAAATCAACTTCTGACGACATTTCTGCAATGCCACAAAATTTCCCCAGTCCGTTTACGCTAAAGAAAAGATAAACTTTCCCTTGACAACTTGTAGCAGCGGTATAAGCAGATTGTAATCTTTTGTTTCCTAGATCGGTTGAGCACCAAATTTCATGAAGAAACGCAGCATCAATATCGAAATCCGATCTTGATTTGATCACAAAGAATCTTGAGTTCTCTGGTGGGTCACGTATGGTAAAGTGAGGATAAGGAGACGAAGCATTTCCCGAATTTAAAAGCAGCGTTAATGGCACAAGCTCAGATGAATAAGTATAATCAAACGTTTGGCTTGAAGAGGGCATTGTCAAAGGTGGAGTTGGAGGACAAAACGTAGGAGTATACGAAAATTGATTTGACGAAGAATTAGCGATCTGTGGAACGTTAAAACCGTTTGTTTTAGCATGGGAAAATGGATCAAGAAATGACTTCAATTGATATTGATAATCTCTTGACCAAATACTTCTTGGGGTATTGATTGGATTCATATTGATCCCCAATGATTCAATAATCGACATTGATCTAGGAGTGAAAAGCACGAAAGGAATTGATTCTTTTTGGATTTGATTAGATGACATTAAGGAATGTAGCCAGCAAAGAAAAGAAGAAGAAGAAGAAGAAGAAGAAGTGGGAAAAGTGGGAAAATGGAGAAGGGGTGTTAGAATCTCAGCATACATATTTTGTGGAGTAGCGCAGCATTTCAAAAGTAATAGGTTGCAAAATAAGGAAAATGAATAATATCAGATACAGTCATAATTGAAACAATCCAGATTCCGCGGGTGCACCGAGAGTCTGAAATATGTTTCAGATTTATACTAAAAGTTTTCACACACTTGAGTAATCTACAGTGTATGGAAGTACATGCATGCCAATTTTATATTACAACATTGAATCGAAGGAGATACGTAAGTAACCGGATTTTTACCACATACTAGTATTCCTCTGTATTTACTTCACCCAACTCATAAAAGAAGACATCAAACTTATAGTATCATTACAGTATTTATTATAATAACATCCACTGTAAAAATATATATACTTTCCGCTTTAACATTGTTGTCTTCTGGACCTTCTGAACCCAACCTATATCTTCTAGTATATATTTGCAACCATACCTGCATATATACACTCTAATACAAAACTCATCTCAAATTCTTGATTTGACAATCATGATATTATAATATTCTTTTATTACATAAACCATGTCATTCAAGATTAAGCCAGAAGATCAAGATGCGATAAATCGAAAATTAGAAAAGGAAACAAAGAGTAAGAAATTTCCAAAATGTTTTAAAATCAAAGTAAGAATAAGTAAAGTAAACATGAAAGTGATGAAAAATTGGATTCAAATAGAAGTTGATAAATTATTGAAAGATGATGATATAGTTGTTGATTATCTATACGAGCTCCTAGTTGCAGAAGAAGAGCCTGATATCAAGCTGATTCATTTGCAGATGGTTGACTTTTTAGGTGAGAAGGACGCAATTGATTTTTGTACAAGACTATGGGATTTATTAATTAGTGGATCAAATGATAAAGACGGTATACCGAAGGAATTAATCGATGAAAAGAAAAGAGAGGCAGAGCAAAAGTCGAGTAAAACTAAAAAGCAAGAAGAAATCAATTTAAATGAAAGAGGTAGACAATCACCACCAAAAAAAACAAATTATAATAGATCTCAATATAATGCAGATAAGAGAACTAGAAGTCCTGAAAGAGAAACAAAAAAGATATCATATCGAGAGAGATATTAGTTAGAGGGAACTCATTTATTTAAGAAAAAGAAAGAAAGAAAGAGAAATGAAAAGAAAAAGAAATGAAGTCAAAAGAAAGGAAGAAGAAGAAGAGAATGTATTAGTATGAAATTAGTCAATAGAAGCTACCTACTTGCGGCCCAACTATCAATTAAAAAGCAAAGCAAACAATGCCTGTAGAAAAAGTAGATGTACGAGAAGAATATCTCATGTTGCTCTGCTGACACAATCTGACAATAACAACTGCCGTTAAGCTTGGCTCCTCTTTGGGGAGACCACACTCCAATGTATAGTAAATTCTATTAAGCCAAAAACTCTTCTGCTGCTGGTTGAGATTTACCTCTCTCTCCGAAGGGGAGCAAAGTTCAACGGCAGTTGTCCTCGCCGGATAGGCGCCAGCGGAGCGTAATTCTATTGTCTTAAGCAAAATAAAAGATAATTATATAATTAGTTATATCGCCATAATCAGTTACCAGCTATTATAAAAAGGCTGCAAAATTTTTCTATGCACTCAATTTATGTTTTAGTGGGGTAACAATTGCTCGCGCAGCTGTTAGATAAAACCACCTCAAGTACTATGCTTCTTAACTATGAAGACACCTAAGAAATATACTCTCCTCTTGATTAACTATTTGAACAATAGAATATTCATAAACGTATTTATATCGTCCATTTATCACACCCCAACCCTGTTTTAGTCTTTTGAATTACTGTCAAATCTGGATTTGGATTCACGTGATTTATAAAAGCAAGCCCTTTTACTTGGTGCGCGACCCAGTCCTCCCTCCTCTCCACCACCCCTCATACCTACGTGTCCGTACCGGCGAAACCAATATAGTCACTATCAAACGTCCGCAAAAAAAGGGCAACAATCCAAGTTTGTTACGAATCATTTCAATTAATCCATAGATTAGAAGTAGTAACGAAAAATGTCTGAAAATAGCGGTGATCATCATCACCATCATCACCACCACCATCATGGTCATCATCATGAAACCCAGCAACCTCAACCTCAGCATCCTCAACAACCACAACAAATTGATCAACAACAGCAAGCTCCACCACAAACACATACACATGCACAAGCACAAGCACAAGAACAACAACAGCAAACAGCTCCAAAAATTCCTCTCACACCTTCAAATGGCCCACGTATAGGTAAATATCAAGTACTTCAAACTCTTGGTGAAGGTTCCTTCGGTAAAGTCAAGCTCGCTCAACATCTTACAACTGGACAAAAAGTTGCACTTAAAATTATAAATCGTAAGACGTTAGCAAAGTCTGATATGCAAGGTAGAGTTGAAAGAGAAATTTCTTATCTTAGATTATTGAGACATCCTCATATTATCAAGCTTTACGACGTCATTAAGTCAAAAGATGAAATTATTATGGTCATTGAATTCGCCGGTAAAGAATTGTTTGACTACATCGTCCAAAGGGGTAAAATGCCAGAAAACGAAGCAAGAAGATTTTTCCAACAGATTATTGCTGCTGTTGAGTACTGTCACAGACATAAGATTGTTCATAGAGATTTAAAGCCAGAAAATTTATTGTTAGATGATAAATTAAACGTCAAGATTGCTGATTTCGGGTTGTCAAACATTATGACTGATGGGAATTTCTTAAAGACCCTGTGTGGTTCTCCAAATTACGCAGCTCCTGAAGTTATTTCTGGTAAATTATATGCTGGTCCTGAAGTTGATGTCTGGTCATCAGGGGTCATTCTTTATGTTATGCTTTGTGGACGTTTACCATTTGACGATGAATTTATTCCAGCCCTTTTTAAGAAGATTAGTAACGGGGTTTATACCTTACCAAATTATTTATCCCCTGGGGCCAAACATTTGCTTACGAGAATGCTTGTTGTGAATCCATTAAATAGAATAACAATTCATGAGATAATGGAAGACGAATGGTTCAAGGAAGGAATTGAAGATTACTTATTACCACCAGATTTATCAAAGACTAAGCATAAGAAAATTGAAATTGATGAAGATGTTATATCTGCTTTAACCAATGCCATGGGTTACGATAGAGATGAAATCATTAACGTTATTAACAAATGTAATGAACATAATTCTCCACAACAATTATCAAACGAAATCATTGATGCATACTTACTTATGAAAGAAAATCACACATTAGTTAAAGATTTGAAGAAAACTCATGGTGATAAGATGGATAATTTCTTATCATCATCACCACCACCTTCATGGAATGCTAGTACTAACGGCACACCAAATTCTAATACACCAAATCCACACGCACAACAACATGGAGTATCGAATGGACCCGGAGCTCCATCTCACAGGGCGCCAGGAGTTCAGCAATCTCTTACATACCAAACCCTTGCTGCAGTACCAGATTTATCTACTTTACCAAACCTGACAATTGCGATTTTACCATCATCATTACCCCTGATACATAGAGCACTAATGGCAAACAGTAGTGATCCAAACCAAGCCAAAATAAATGCGGTACTGTCCAAGAAGCTGAAAACAAGATGGCATTTTGGGATCAGATCAAGATCTTATCCTCTTGATGTTATGGGAGAAATTTATAGAGCGTTAAAGAATTTGGGAGCAGAATGGTCCAAACCAACGGAGGAAGAATTATGGACCATCAGAGTTAGATGGAAGTATGGTCCATGTATTGTTGAAGGACAAAAGGAAGAGAATCCTGCTACCACATCCGGTTATCCTGATATGATGAAGATGCAAATTCAATTATTTCAATTAGAACCAAACAATTATTTAGTAGATTTTAAATTTGATGGATGGGAAAATAATGATCAAGAAGACGTTCAAATGGAAGGCGATACTTCAGCTGGTGCCACTACATCAACAAAGCAAGACGTTGATGAAATGAGTTCATTTTCTGCATATCCATTCCTTCATTTAGCAACAAGACTTATTATGGAATTGGCTGTAAATAGTCAAAGTGGATAATTAAAAGGTGAAGAAAAGGATATGAAAATGAATGAAGTTAATATCTAAATAGTTAAAACTTAGAAACGAATATAATACGAGAAACTTAAATGGCAAGAACCAAGATGCTAATAACTAAAATCTTTAAGTCAATTGGTGTGAAACAGATCCCACGTACTCTAATTGTATTCATCAATTGATTGATTTGTCTTATTGACCACTATGTCTTGACTATCGCTAGACTAGGGCTAGAAAGAACAACCGAAAGGAGACTAGCTCAATGCAATTTTTCTTCCCTTGTAGGTTCGCTAGTGGAGTGGCACCTTCAACCTAAGGCTTTGTAAGATCCACTTGCGTTTATCTGGCGAGGACGATTGCGTCGAGCTTCTAACCCACGCAGCTAACCTTTTGGGAGTAAAAGAAAGATCTACCCGAAGGGTAGCAAAGCTCAATGCAATTGCCCTCCCCGGGTAGGGGCCCTAGCGGAGCGGTAATATGAACAAGTTAACAATTACAACGTATAATTTTTTTTTTATATATATCAGATTAGTGCTAGTATTGTTCGTTGGTAGTTGGTAAGTAGAAGTAGAATTTAGCGCCAAAATTATTATAGTCGCAAAATTTAGTGGCTCGAGACGCTAAAATTTTAGAGGGAAGTCTTGAGGGAGATGTTAGCGTTAGGTGAGGAAAACCGGAGGATTAAACAGAGGGGGAAGGGAGGAGCGAGTTGGTTTTTGAAAAAAAAGGTGAATTGATGGTGGGCTCTGTGAAAAAACCGATTGGGAACAATTCAAAACTTTAGCGGGACAACTACGGCGCTGGATTCATAAGGTAGATGGTAAAAAATTTCGTGAATCGTGGTTAATTTGCCTAATTAGGGTCTTGTCAAAACAGAAGAGTCCTTATTTTTTTTGGCGATAATGTTTGGTGGGAGGAAAAATTAATTTTCCCTGCACGCTTATAAGCAGAGTATATCCCACACAGGAACATACAAGGAGCAGAGACGGAAGAAGAGCACACAAGAAAAGAAGGAGTTCTGCCTTATCTGTTCTCCGTAGAGTATTAAGTTTGTTTCCACGTATACAAATACATAGAGGTATCACTTGAAAGAGCAGCACAGCGCTATTTTACACACACACACACACATTATCTATTCCTTGTTACGATGAAGACTATAGACTTAATCAATCCGTCCTCCGAAGACACAATTAAATTTACCGAGGTTTGTAAATCCATTCACAAAAGTAAGAAAACCACTGTGTTGACCGGTGCTGGTATATCGTGCAACGCAGGGATCCCTGACTTCAGGTCGTCTGACGGGTTGTACAACATGGTAAAGAAGACTCACCCAAAGCTGGTTGTCCGTGGTCAGGACCTTTTTGATATCTCGCTATTCCGCGATGAAGTATCACTTCTGGTTTTCTGCACATTCATGGAAGCCCTTTATGTGCTGACGAAGCAAGCAAAGCCTACAGAAACACACAAGTTCATCAAGACTCTCAAGGACAAGAATAAGTTATTGAGGTGCTATACACAAAATATCGATGGTTTGGAAAGAGAACTCGATTTAAACACTGGACTCCAAGACGAGCACTTGCAGAAGGAGCAAACTGTAGTAAATAGTAGCAGTAGTGCTGGTGTTTCTGTAGAGACTACTTCAGTTACTGCAGGTGAGTTCTCAAGACAGTGGAAGGAGCTTGATGTTATACAACTTCACGGTAACCTACACCAGCTTTCATGCACAAACTGCTTGACTAATTTTAACTGGACTTCTGAGTACCAGCAACAGTTACTGAATGGTTCAAACCCTGAATGTTCCAAATGTCATGAAAAATACTTACAGAGATTGTACCTGGGTAAAAGAATCACACTGAGCACTATTGGTATGTTGAGACCGCTGATTGTTCTTTACGGTGAAAACCACCCACAAGCAGAATATTTAGCCAAGGGTCTCAACCAAGATTTAAGATCAAGACCAGATTTATTGCTTATCATGGGTACTTCACTTAAGGTTGACGGTGTTAAGAAATTGGTTAGGTCATTATCAAATTCAATCCATGCCAAAGGTGGGAAAATTGTATTCATAAACAAGACTCCATTGTCACTGTCATCATGGGGTGGTGTAATTGACTATCAAATTTTATCAGATTGTGATGAATTTGTAAAATCTGTCAAGAGAGAGATTCCTGACTTATTCTTAACCCAAGAACAGTTAGACTCTAAAAAATTAAATACTCCTGCTAAATCGAACAAACAAACAGTAATGACTCCACCAGCAACTCCAACAAAGATAAAATCCACATCATCATCATTAATTTATCAAATTAAAAAGGAAACTGAAATCT
Source organism: Dujonia santamariae (assembly GCA_030578175.1). Classification (NCBI taxonomy): domain Eukaryota; kingdom Fungi; phylum Ascomycota; class Pichiomycetes; order Serinales; family Debaryomycetaceae; genus Dujonia; species Dujonia santamariae. Next base: position 61,331 of record JANIVZ010000068.1, on the reverse strand, counting down.
TCAATAGAATGAATCTTTCAATTCCAACTCCGGAATTAACACCTGCTTCTAGTTTTGACGAATCAACAATTGCATTAAGACAAATATCTAAAAATCAAATGAATAAGATAAAATTAGAATTTGAAGAAGATATGTTGAAGCAAGAAATCAAGCAAGAAATTAAACAAGAAATTAAGCAAGAAGTAAAACAGGAAGCTAGAAATATTCCAAAAGTGAGAGCTAAAAGAGCTTCTCCGACTCCACAAACCGAAAATGGTCAAATGAAGAAAGTAAGAGCTTAGTACACGAACAAAAGTTCATTTATCTATAGATTATAATTAACGAAGTTACGAACATATACAAAAGTATATTTAAAAAAGAAAATTGTAGATATTGTATTGTATTATTCTCAAAAACTACAGAAAAGAAGAATAAGAATTTTGCTTAGCTGACTAAGGAAAGTACATGTATATTAATTTCTTTTTACTATGCTTGAAAATTTATGCCGGGAAATAGGGGTAAGTATGTCAATTAGGTGTTCCAAAGTATTATTGCCCCATACATGTTGAAGAAAAGACAAAATATGAAAAAAATGTCCTATTCTTTAACAATTGGTTAGTATTAATATATAAAAAGAAGACATTAAAATTTGATGTTTACCCTTATTATATAATCAATGTAAGAAATTTACCCCTGGTTGGCCTGGTAAGTAATAAGTAATAGCATGTTTTGAATCTGGAACCATATGTGCATATTTTGCATCCTTTCCAATTTTTGGTGGGTGTACCGATGAGACAATTGGTGGTATACATCTGATGGAGGAGAAAAAATTATGAGAGCAAGCGGTTTCAAGTATAAAAATGAATTGCTTTCTCTATTGAAAAATATAAGTTTGTTAGTAAGAGGGGAATTAGCGGATCAATTCAATTCTGTGGATACATTAGATATATATGGATCTGGTTTCGACATTTTTCGAAAACATTTTAACCGTTGAAGGTGATGCTCTGCCAGTGCTGAAGGCGACAAGTGCCAGTAATGTGCAACTGTCACATGCTTCAGAACCAACTTCACTGAGTCCACCAAAGGTACCCAAGGGCAGAGATTCGTTTGACTTCAGTTTCTGGGGTAAGAAGGATAAGGACAATGACAAAGAGAAGGATAAGGATAAGGATGGTGGCACTGCTAAAGACGAGAAGGTGTCAGCTTCTCAATCCTTTTACAATATGGTACAGGGAGTTAGTGGGGGAGGAGGATTGAGTGCCATAACTGGGGGAACTAGTACTTCTTCGGCTCTGCTGGGGAACATATTGACGGATAAGTTGATGGAGAAGATCATTTCGATGGTGTTACCCTTAAACCTGAGTACTTCGGAGGGCCAAGTTATCCTTAAGGAGAGAATTGCCATGCAAAAGACGAGACCGTCACTTTCTGTTAACACTATGAGCACAAATTCAATTCAGTTAAATCAAAGATTGTCGGTTGTTTTCCAGTTGTTGGATCAGACGATTAGATTCTTTGGCTGGCACAATCCAGCTTTCACGCTAGCCTTATTACTTGTAGTGACGCATGTCATCTTGAATCCTATATTATTGACAGTTTTGCCATTGGGGTATATTTTGTTTAATGTGATGGTCCCACATTATCTAATTGTATACCCACCGGACAAGTCGACGTTACAGGTAAATCCGGTTCCTTCCATGTATAAGTTAGAGCAGCCAATTACTCCACTGCCAATCCCAGAATTTTCGAGAGAATTTATATTAAATTTGACCGATTTACAAAACTATATGTTACTATACGTTGTTGGGTTTGATTTCTTTACGTGGTTGACACGAGACTATTTGTATTTCAAAGATGAGGATATTCTGAGTATAACGTTCTTGGTAATATTTGTGATTATGATAAACAATTTAATGATTTTGCCTAAAGTTTTACCAATTCTTATGAAAGTTCTACCAATCAAGCTAATGATGATTTCAGGAGTTTGGATAGCGACGATTTTGTTTCATCCATACTTTAGAAATCGTATTTTGGAGTGGTTTTATGATGAAGATACGAGACTTTGGTGGGTGACAAAGTCAGATGAAATTGAGAAGAAGATAAGAAAAGCATTGGGACTTCCAACCGAGGAGAAGGAAATAGAAAACGATGAACAAATGCAAGAAATTAGAGAGGTTGAAATATTTGAACTTCAAAGATTAGATATGAAGACGAAATGTTGGGAAAGGGTTGGGTATAGTCCTGATTTTTATACTGTCAACAACCCTTATAGAATATTAAGTGAGAGTGTATTTGAAGAAGAGATTGAGAAATTAGAAGAAGAAGGAGAAAACGACGAAGAAGCTGCTGAAACTTCAGTCTCTGATGTTAACGTTTTGGATATTGGGGGTGTTTCGACTGCCAAATCAGGGGCGTTATCTGATGTAAAACCAAAAGAGCCATCATTATATAATACTACACTTGAGGACATCACCCAAGATTCTATTGAAATAGGAGCTGTACATGATACCCAATCTCTTGATGACTCGATTGAAAGGGATTATAAGATCCCACATACCAAATACATTGATTCAATACGAGCCCCTATTGATTGGGAATTTGGTCCGTTTACTTGGAAGATTGATTTAGACTCATCTGGATGGGTTCTTCAAAATTTTATTCAGGACGTTGTTACTGTTGATACTGATGAAAAATGGGTATACGATGTATTCAGCCCAGATTATATGGAAGAACAAAATAAAGTTGAAGAGGATACAATAAACACAAGCACAAACGCAAATACAAACACAAACACAAACACAGCTACCATTAACAATAATATTAATAATAATAATGTACATGAAATTTTCAGAAGAAGAAGATGGATTAGGAAATGCGTTCGTCAAAGTCATCTTACAAAGGAAACTCTGAAAGATCCTAAATATGATGAGAAGACAAAAGGATCAACCCAAACATTTTCCAATTACTTAATTTAAACTAAAAACTCTATTAAACAAGCCAACAAAGGAAAATAAAATAAAATAAATAAATTAAGGTGGGAGAGTGACAAGAAGCATCTGGACGGAGAAGTATTCTATAATAATGAAGTAATGCCAAAAATAAATATATGATTTCGATGCCATATTGTGTGTGTAGTCTCAAAAAACAAATTGGTCAGAGAATAGTAGGTTTTATTTCATAAAGTCCATTAAATTTAAAGACATTTTCTTTGGAGCTTCTTTCTCTTCTTTCCTTTTAGACATCATATTTAAAAGATTATGTGTTTCTTTTCTCTTTTTAGATCTTTTCTTTGCCCCTGTTGTTTCTGTAGCAATGGCTGGTGGAGCCGAACATGGTCTAGGGCCAGGTTCTTGTGATGTTGCTCTTGAAGTAGCATTTGACTTAATTTGAGAATTCGCTTGAGATTCCCTCTGAGCTTGGTTTGGGGGCCATTTAGCTTCAAATGGAGTAGGTAATTCGATTTTACTAACTGTAGGTTTTAAAAGGTCACTACTTATTATTTCTGAATTGTTGCACTGAAGACATTTATATTGAAGTGAACGGTCCCTAATTTTCCCTTTTTGTTTAGGTTTTTTCGGATTTCTACCCTTATTCGTCTTTTTATACCGTATCCTGATCGAGCACGTTATTCCAGGAATATATATAACTCCACAGTTGGAACAAACTCTTTGATTAAAATAGTTCTCTGGTAAATTTATAGATTTTTCATCACAATGATTTGAGAAGTTACGAAGGTAAACTTTATTTATTGGATTGAGAGGCGTAGTGTGACCAACATTAAGAAGATGTATTGCGGTCACCTGAGCTGGCGTCTTAGATTTATCCATATCTGTTATTATGAAAGTAACTGTGACATATACACATATATCTTTACAATCTGATGAGAGGATGATGATGGATGGCATATCTGTATCACGTGATAAAAACCGTTTCTCGGTGATGCCATTAGATAGGAACAATTTGGATATTGTATGACGACAGTTGCAACCATAAAACATATAGATGATGGGACAGAGAGAGAGAGAGAGAGAGAGAGAGAGAGAGAGGAGAAGAGGAGGAGGAAAAAGAGAATGTAGATAAGAGAAAAGATCATCTGGTAATTTCAGGCCAGTACAAACCAAGCCTTGATATAAAATGAATTTTTTGGAGTTGCTACATAGTTAGTACTAGGTTTTAGTGGATTGGTTTGGTTTGGACAGTGGTGTGTTTGGTTGTAGTGGTTCTATATCAATATGGTGATACCCCTCATTTCGAACTCTGAATACAAGGCTGTGTTAAAATAATCACTTCGATTTTGATTATTCGGTAATTAATTTTATTTGCTCTTTATTTCTTTGGCTGTCTGGTATTATCAATAGTCCGATATTCGCTTTACTGGATTTAGACCAATGGGAGCGTGCATAGATGTGCTTACGCTCAATAATTTTTGATAGACACGCGCATAAGAATGGTAGCAAAAGTTATATGCACACGCATCAGACGTTAGACTCTTGAAGAAGGTAGGGTTCTAGCAGATTAAATCTTCTCTCTCATACATATCACTTCTTTATTCAAGGTAAGCATTATATCGTGATAACAAGATGATTATGAACGCTAAGAAGAGGGTTGAGAAGCCCTACAAAAAAATATTGAAGTCTTGCACGAGATGTAGGCAGCATAAGACCAAGTGTGATGCTGCAATACGGAAGCCATTGCCCTGTTCACACTGTTCACGGAAATCGATTGCGTGTATACTTGAGATTATTGATACTCCACCCAAGAGGTCGTCTGATGTTATTGAGCAGCTCTCAAGTGATGTTTCTAAGCTCAAGGGGAGTTTGAGTGTTATGATAGTAAGGCGGAGTAAGTTGATAAACACTTTACTTCAGAGAACTGGATTGCAACCAGTGCAGTTGAGTGAGGTTGAGCCTGAATTCCACAATGACAGAGAAGAATATGACGCAGAAGAAGAAGATGATGAAGAAGACGATGAAGATGAGGAAGAGGAGGAGGAGTATGAAGACGAAGATGACGAAGACAAAGAGGTTCACGAAGTGGAATATCTTGACGAAGATGATATGGACGTTGAACTTGTTGACGATGATGTTCAAGAGAATAATGATGAAGATGTAGGTAAAGATAAAGTAGAAATAGAAAATGAAGATGGTGACAACCATCTTTCTGGTGAAAGTGAAATAGTTACAACAGTTATAGAAAATCCATCTTTTTCACAATCCCTTGCATCACAAACTTCTTTCATCTTGGACGATATAGAAATAACTAGACTCCAAGCTGCACAACTATTTTCAAATTATAATACTAAATTTCACAAATTCATTCCAATCTTACCTGATCAATTCTTGTATGATTTAAACCAAGTTTACGAGGAGAGTGACTTGCTCTTTTGGTCCATCATTGTTGTTAGTTTGATGGACCAAGATGGAGCTGAATTATCATTTAAATATCTCGATTTAGTCAGAGCCATCAAATTATTGGTGGTAACAAAATGTTGGTACAATACCCCAAGATCAGTTCATACCTTATTAAGTTTGTCTATTTTAACAACATGGCCGTTACCACTCACAACGTCATCTGTTCATGATGGTGGTTCTGGTATTTCGTTGAAATATCTTGCATTAATGGAAGATTTATCACTTCAATTGGGACTTCATAAATCAGAATTCATTGATGAATTCAGTCACAAGACACAAGTTGGTATCTCTAAATATTCATCTGATAATAACAAAGTTATCAGGGAAAGAATTTACAAGTATATCTCAATTCAAGCAAATTTTTGGTTGACGTTTTTGGGATTTCCTCAAAATAAGGAAGAGGATTATATCATTGATAAAGTAACCAGACAGAAGCGTCAGTCAATGCTGCCTCTGTTTCTGTCTGAAACATATAATGCATCACCAGAATCACTGCGTGATGAATCATTCATTAACACTACCCTTAAACTTTCATCAATTCAACTGAAAATGTCCAAGGTATTTGAAAGTGCAGATAACTCAATTACAAGACTTTACCAAATTAATAAGAGTAAACGTTTTTTAAATATTGGAATGTTTGAAGTAATACTAGAGCAATTATCAAAATTATGTGCTTCAACCCCTATTTATCAATTAACTATAGAATACACTAAGTTACAACTTTATTTGTTTGCCTTTCCACCATTGGATAAATTTAAAACAGATTTAAACTTGACCAAAGAAGAATATAAACAATACATATATAAAGCTCTTGGTTGTTGCTACTCAATTGTTAATTTATTTATTGAAGAATTTCAAGGTAGAAGCATCCTTTCAATTCCAATTCACTACAGATTCTCACTTGAAGTAAGTTTATTGGTCATGATGAAAATTCATTTTAGTCCATTATTAAATAGTGCTCAAGAGTATATTCATTTAAAAGCACAATTCCAAAGAGCTTATCAGACATTAAATAATGTTCCTCAAGATGGATCCTGCGTTAAGGATATTAATAAGATATTAACAGTTTTACAAAAATATGAATTACATTACAAAAGTAACATGCTGGAATTGTTACTTGGTGGGCTTCATGGAGAGAACTTTTATCTCTTAAAAGGTTCAAATGACTTTTTAGTTTCAAGTTTATTTGACGAGATGAAAGAAAAAAGTGAAGAGGAATTAAAACCATCAAAACATCTGGAATGTATTGAATGGTCTAAATTGGGATTAAACAAGGAAATTCCAAATCAAAAAGAAATTATAGATTATTTAGAAAGTGATTGTTCCTTGATCAAATAAATTCGTACATTTCGTTTCTAATTTCATGATGTAAAAAATTGGAACTATCTACAATTCTTCTAAATTTTCTTTTCGTTTATAATATTGCATTTATTAACTCGCGTAGAGGAGAGAACTGTAAAGCAATTGCTTTTCTACATAAAGTCGTATTACATACCCATACCACCACCAAATTGACTCATCATTTGTTGCATCATGCCTGGGTTTTGCATCATTTGTTGTGCTTGTTGCATCATATTTGGATTTGATCTCATCATTTGTTGTGCTTGTTGAATCATTTGAGGATTTTGCATCATAGATGCCATGTCTGGCATACCACCACCACCTCCTCCTCCAAACATCTTCATAGCTTGTTGCATGAAGTTTGGGTTCAGTTGTGCTTGTTGCATCATTCTTTGCATACCAGCGGCACCACCTGGTCCTCCTCCTACTCCTGGAGCTCCTCCCATTCCTGGCATACCTGGCATACCACCAGCTCCACCCATACCTTGAGCCATAGACGACATCATTCTTTGTTGTTGAAGTACCATTTCTACTTCCACAGCTGAACAACCAGAACCCCTGGCAACTCTAATGATTCTTTCAGGTTCATCAGTGAAAATTCTACCATTACTATCTAATTCACTTGTGGTCATTGAGTCCATAATGTAAATCATATTCTTAATCTTTTTTGACGTTTCTTCTTCACCAACTTGTTCCATTACTCCTGACATACCTGGAATCATTGATGCTATGTTTGTAAGTGGTCCCATCTTTAAAAAGTTATTCATCTGGGTTTGGAAATCTCGTAAAGTAAATTTCCCCTTTTTAAAATTTTCAATAGTTTGTTGATGAGATTCATCATCTTGTAAGTTCAAAGATTGAACATGTTCAATTAATGACTGAATATCACCAATTCCTAACAACTTCGATATAAATGTAGTTGGTTTAAAACTTTCAAAATCACCAACATGTTCACCAGTACCTATAAAGATGATTGGAGTCTTGGTAGCTGCAACGGCAGATATAGCACCACCACCTCTAGCATGACCATCCATCTTGGTCAATATAATTGAACCAAAATTGGATGATTCCTTAAATGCCTTAGCTTGTCCCTCGGCTGCTTGACCAATTGAACCATCCATAACCATAATGGTTTGTGTTGGGGTGACCGCTTCACCAATTTGAATCATTTCATCGAAAAGTGATTGCTCTTGCTTGTGTCTACCAGAGGTATCAACTATAATAATATCAAACTTCTCCTTTTTGAACTTGCTAACACCCTCGCGTGCAACTTTAACTGGGTCATGCTCGATATAAGAACCATAGTAAGGAATAGAAGATTTGGTAGCATTTTGCTTTAATTGATCGAAAGCACCAGCTCTAAAGGTATCAGCACAGACAAGACCAACCTTGTATCCTCTCTTCTTATAATAAACTGCCAACTTGGTACAAGAGGTCGTCTTACCGGCACCTTGCAACCCAACAAACATTATAACATAAGATTCAGCAGTAACCTTTGTGGCCTTCTTGCCTCGTATAGTTGTCGTATTTGAACCTTTGTTCTGCTGAGACAACTTCTTTGGCTGTGGTGGCTGCTCATTTGAATCTACAAGTGCACAAAGCTCATCGTAAACAATCTTCTGAAGCTTTTTTCTCTTGTTTGCATTATTCTCATCGTCATTTACTTCCTTGGCAACCTTTGCCTTAATATTATCCCTTAACTTCGCCACTAACTTAATGTTAACATCAGATTCTAAAAGCGCGGTACAAAGGTCTTTAATCAATGACTGGATTTCCTTTTCCGAACCGGACTCAACATTAGAGAGAGCACCACGTAAACGTGTACCCAAATCTGCTAAAACCATTCTTTTTATTCGATTCGATTCGATTCGACTCTCTTAGTTTGACTTGTGTAGAAATCCAAAGATGTTAAACATTTTCTTCTTTTTCCTGTTCAACGACCAACAAAGTGAAAAAATCTATTCAATCCTCAAAAGATCGCTAATATACAGGTTTCATCACGTGAATATCTTCAACACATAAAATTAATTACTTACCTCCTACCTATCGATAATAAAAGGATTAGGATTATGACTACAAAATGTATATTGCAACCACGACAATGATACTACAGTAATATTCCCAAATAAGTTAGAAAGAAATTGAAAGGTTGACAGCGACCGAAGCAAGAAAAAAAGAGGTTCATTAAACACCTCCAATTTTCCAATAATACCTTTTGGATGGATATGCGTACTTGTTTTTACTTTCAACGATGTAGGCATTCCTTAACCTTCCAATTTATAATTACAGCGAGTTCTCGAAATATTATTAACTCCCGGTAGGACTAAAAAAAGGCGACTGAAGGGAGAAGAGCTCGATGCAATCGTCCTCGCCGGATAGGCGCCAGCGGAGCGATATAAGTTGGCTTTTAGAATGGATCCTTAGGGGTGTGGTGGTACCGCTCCGCTTGGGCCCCTACCCGGGGAGGGCGATTGCATCGAGCTTTGCTCCCCTTCGGGGAGAAGTGGATGAATGTTTTCAGTTTTTTTTGTAAATTGAGATTATGGAGTTAGTTACGACATAGGATTGATATAGTTGAAATGTTTTGAATTATCTCCGAAAATAATGAAAAACAATTATATAACTTTGCATTTTTAAGGAAGTTAACATTTATCTTTCTGTCCTTACTCTCTCGCTTTCTCTATATCTCTCTGTTCCCTTTATTTTCATTAAAATTCCGTCTTAATTATATTACAGGCAAGCCCAATAATTTAATGAAAATACTTTAACCTGTTTTTTTTCCTCTAGTACTAGTATGTGTGCTAACATCAACAGGACTCCATGTAATAACTTTAAGAACGACCGAAGGGAGACAAGCTCGATGCAATCGCCCTCCCCGGGTAGGGGCCCCAGCGGAGCGGTACCATCACCCCCAAGGTTTCTCCGCTAATACCAAAAAACATACAATTTCAATCTTACCCTATTACATGACACATTACTCCTAATGAGACTCCTCAGAAGGGCTAGACGTAAGACTAAGGAACATCGTCCTCCTTCCTTCCTCGGGATTGGCCCAGGGAAGTGGTAGGTCTATTCTTCTAGAACAATATATTCTCAACAAAGAAGGATGACTACCCCGCGAGCGCAATAATAGATAACATTGTGCCCCCAATTACCCATGGGGGACGGACAGCAAGCCAACATTTGGTTTTGAGATGATGGTTCCTGAAAGTAAGAATCTCGACCGATTTGGGAAAATAAACCGGAAAGAAATTTAAGACGTAGGTGTAGTGGTGGTAGTCGTTTCTTTCTTTTTTATGCTTTCGTTTTCCATTGGGGCATTCGAGATGAAATTTCATTGAAACGGCTAGAAGAATATGGTTATCTTCTATTTAAGATTTCTTGGTTTATCTTTTTTTGTTTGCGGCTGCACACAGGAATGGCTAGATTGCTTATCTTTTAGATATCAGCAGACAGTGGAGATGGCCGGTGTCTCGGATAGTAGCAACCGGCTAGGTAGGTAGCAGCAGGGTAGCGCCATCGCCATCGCCATCGGACACCCAAGCGCAAGCGCAAGCGCGCTCTCTACAGCCAGGGTCTTCTGGATAAAGGTAGAAATAAAGCTACATTCCGTTTGGCTGGCAAGTAAGTTCTTCTGGCAGGCAGATTCTCCACATGAGCCACCAGGTATCTGGACGGGTTGCTACGAGTTTTGCTCCGAGGTAGATGACCGCTCGTGGTCCCACAAGGACAAAGAGTATGGCTAGACACTGAGTGTCATGTTTTTTTTTTTCTTTTTCATAATCTTTTATCTTTTATTGTTATTGTTATTTTTTTATTCTTGTTTCACCTTATCTTCAGTACCAGTCCCAGTCCCATGACTTTGGCTCAAGGCTGGAAATTCCGAAATATGTCAAAAATCTACCAACCCACCTCAGCAGCTGTGCACGAGCTACTCCACTCCATCAAGCCCGGGCACACCAAGTAGATTTAAGCAAGTAATCGTTCCCAACGACACCAAGACGAATAAGCTTCTCTTTTTGTCTTTCTCCTATCAATGTCGTATCGTGTTGTGTCGGAGTATAACTTCTCGGTAAGTTGGATCGAAACTGGAAATCTCGCGTTGACGTTATCAAGATAAGTAAAAAGTCGCATAAAAAAAAAAAAAAAAAAAAATAAAGATTGCAACCTTGATAAAGAATATTTGTTTTTTTTTTTTTTTTCTTTTCCTCTTCTTTTCTTTTCTTTTCTTAATATGCTCGCTCACGTGGCCGCTGCATCCTATTCCCTCGATCTGAATGAATGAATTTTCGTATATGATAAATTGAATTGCTACCTATTCCGTTATCTTGAATTTCACGTTCTCTTTCTTTCTACTTTTGGTATATTTATCTCCCTGTTTATCTTCAACTGTATCTGTATCAATCTATCTATCAACACAAAAAAAAAAAAAAAAAAAAAAAAAAAAAAAAAGAAAATAAAAAAAAAAAAAAAAAAAAAAAAAAAAAAAAAAAAATTGTCTCATAAAAAAAAAAAAAAAAAAAAAAAAAAAAAAAAAAAAAAAGAAAAAAAAAAATAGAACCCATTGAACGGCAGTATATAAAGACCAGCACATCCCCCGGACTTTCTAAACTTAACCCTAATTCTCTTTCTCTACTTTATACTACTAATACTAAAAAATTATAATTGTTTTTCAATATGTTTGACGTTGGTAGAACAAAGACTTTTGGTTTAAAAGGTCGTCCTTTGAGATGGGCCATTACTGCTACTGCTACAATTGGGTTCTCCCTTTTCGGTTATGATCAAGGTGTTATGTCTGGTCTTATCACCGGTGTTAGATTCAATGATGAATTCCCTGCCACTGGAGGTGACTCTTACCACACTACTATTGTTCAAGGTGCTGTTGTTTCCTGTTACGAATTGGGTTGTTTCTTTGGTGCTATCTTTGCTCTTTTAAGAGGTGACAGATTTGGTAGAATTCCAATCTTGTTAATTGGTTCAATTATTATTATCGTCGGTACTGTTATTTCTGTTACTACTCAAAAGGGCCACTGGGCTTTAGGTCAATTCGTCGTTGGTAGAGTTATTACAGGGATTGGTAATGGTATGAATACCGCTACTATCCCAGTCTGGCAATCTGAATTATCAAGAGCCTCTCACAGAGGTTTCTTGGTTACTTTGGAAGGTGCTGTCGTTGCTGTTGGTACTCTTATTGCTTACTGGTTAGATTTCGGTTTAACTTATGTTGACTCCACTGTCCAATGGAGATTACCAATTGCCCTTCAAATCTTATTCGCCTTAGTCTTATTCTTTGGTGCTTTATCCCTCCCAGAATCTCCAAGATGGTTGGTTGCTCAAGGTAGAAGAGATGAAGCCGCTAAAGTTTTAGGTGCTTTACAAGATATTGATCCAAAATCCGATGAAGTATACGCTGAAGTTACCGTTATCCACGATGCCGTTAACAGATTTGCTAGATCTCAAGTTTCTATGAAAGAATTATTCTCCGGTGGTAAGACTCAACATTTCAACAGAATGCTTATTGGTGCTTCCACCCAATTTTTCCAACAATTCACTGGTTGTAACGCTGCTATCTATTACTCTACCGTTTTATTCGAAAATATGGATATGGGTAAAAGAATGTCTTTAATTATGGGTGGTGTTTTCGCTACCGTTTACGCTTTATCTACCATTCCATCTTTCTTCTTTATTGAAAAGGTTGGTAGAAGAAACTTATTCTTAATCGGTGCTATGGGTCAAGGTATTGCCTTTATCATTACTATGGGTTGTTTAGTCCAAGAAAGTAAGCAAAACGATAAGGGTGCCGCTGTCGGTATTTACTTGTTCATTTTCTTCTTTGCCTTCACCATCTTACCTTTACCATGGGTCTACCCACCAGAAATTAACCCAATGAGAACCAGAACTGTTGCTACCTCCGTTTCTACTTGTACTAACTGGATCTGTAACTTCGCTGTTGTTATGTTTACTCCAATTTTTGCTAAGCAATCTAGATGGGGTGTTTACTTATTCTTTGCCTTAATTAACTTCTGTTTCGTTCCAGTCATCTTCTTCTTCTACCCAGAAACCGCGGGTAGAACTTTAGAAGAAGTTGATATCATTTTTGCTAAGGCTTACACTGACAAGAGACCTGCTTGGAGAGTTGCTGCTACTATGCCATTCCTTTCTAACAAGGAAATCGAAGATGAAGGTACTGCCTTAGGTCTTTACGATGGTGACTTTGAAAAGGATAATGTTGAATTAAAGGAAGACATTTCTAACGGTTCTTCAACTCCTTCCCCAGTCGGCAACGGTGTCTTAGAAAAGCCAACTGACGTTTAAACTTAATAAAATAATTTATTTATATATATATAAACCATAATACATTAATAACAATATAATTAAAAATGTGAAAAATTGAAGTAAATATAGAAGCACTACTTTTGGTAAGCAGAAACAGAATATTTGGATTCTACACTGAGGACAAGTAGAGGTAGGAACAATCGTCTATAATGCGTCTATTAATTACTTGAAGGAATACGTCATATAAAAAAAATTAAGGTTAAACTTAAGGTGTAACTTTAGGTAAACTTTACATAATCGAACATTAAACTTTTATGAATGAGAAGGATCAGGTACTATCATAACAGAGAAGGATCAGGCAATTTTAAAATAGGCTATTCCCAACATTTCATCTCGCCTGAAATTCTTAATAATAAAAATGGTCCATTTCGTTTCTCCACCTACTTGTAGCATATTGTCAGTGGCTAGGCTTCCCCACATACTCGTAGGACACGTTTGTATCCGACACATTAGAAAATAAGGAACTGTCATACACATATGCAAATATTATTCTCATTTGTTTATTGATGTTATATGGGTCTTGCCCTAATGTATTCCCAATTATATATTATGCTAAAAAACTTCTATTATACACTGAATTGATTATTCATCTTTAATACCTTTCCATTCTTCATCATCACCTGATACCTTAGCCTTCTTAGAGGCTTCTTCGTCGTCTTCAACTGCACCTTCGATTTCTTCGCCTTCTTCTTCGTCTGCTTCAACAGCCTTCTTGGCTTCTCTTTCAGCTCTCTTTCTCTTGACACCAGCTCTTTTATCTTCACCGGTTCTTTCAGTATCATCCTTTGGTGGAGCAGTGAACCATGGGATCTTACCTCTATTGAAATCGTTTAAAATCTGTTTAGATACACCACTTTCATCTGGTTCACCACCCTTTAATAATCTACCACCCTTTCTGGCAATTAATTCAATAAATTCAATACTAGCTCTTTCTAATAATTTTTCATCATCTTCAAATCTTGCCCATCCACTTACTTCATATGTTCTTTCTAAATGTTTACGTTCACATTTTTGTAACATAGTTGGCATATATTGTTCTGGGTTTGATACATGTTCGACTCTGACAACACCTCTGAAAAGAATATCTGCTTCAGTATCCTTAGCTGAAGGTGGTACAATACCCGGACAATCAATAAGGAAAATCTTCTTCATTAATGTAATATATTGCCATACCTTGGTTTCACCAGGGATTGGTGCAACAGTACAAACCTTCTTTCTACGTAAAGTGTTAATGATTGAAGATTTACCAGTATTTGGGTACCCAATGAAACCGACAGAAATTTGTTTACGGTCAGAGTGTAATGCAGAAAATTGACGAAGCAATTGAATAAGGGAACCCTTACCGAAAGAATTGGTAATGGAAGCATGGAATGCTAAAGTTGGGTAACCCTTTGAAAGATGTTTAACCCAAGCAGCCTGTTTGTTAGTATAATGTATAAAGAAATGAAAAAAAGGAAGATAGACGATCACGAGACGTAATGCTCTGCTCAGCTCCGCTTTGCTTTTTGTTTAGCATTTTGTTTGTTTTGTCTGTTTTGTTTGAAAAGAGAAATAAAAAATTGGGTATAAAAGTGTCAGGTTCTTTACTACGAAACATCTCAGAACAAAAGATAAACTCTTGGAAAATGGTTCAACTCATAAGATCCTGAACAACCCTAAGGTGTTCGATAATAACTATCAAACGTGTATACAAATCCTCAACCAAAACGATTAAGGAACCCAATGAACAAGTTCATTGAGGTATACAAAGCGGGTGTATTAATTTTCCAACGGCATAACAGGCAACATTTTTATTTAATCGCAAAAAAGCAATCGAGTATCACCCTGACAAAGGCCCTTGGGAATAGAGAAGAAAGACAAAAACAAAACAAACACATCAACACCATAAGCAAATAAAACCTCGTTCGTATCATTTGGTCCAGCCAAACGAATGATTGGAGGAAAAAAATCTTTGTATACATACAGCTACCCATGTAGGTACCAAATCACACTTATTTAAAACATAAATCAAATGTTTATGTGGACACTCTTCTCTGATATATTTTTCAACGGATTCACATCTTGTTCCTAATGGATCTCTAGCGTCTAAAACGTGAATAACAACATCTGAAGAATCAATAACTTTATATAATTCATTCCAAATTCTCTTGGATTGACCCTTGTGGAAAATAGCTTCCTTGGCTTCTTGAGTATAATCTTCTTTATCCAAGAAAGAACCACCCATAAGACCCAAAGTAGCATCTAATTCTTGCTTTTCTTGGTACTTGGTAGAATCTTCTTCAGAAACAGCAATTAATTCTTCTAAGTTAGCAGCACTGACTCTTGGTTTCTTTCTTTGTTGCTTAGGACCGAAAGCTTGAGAGTATGTTTCGGTTTCTAAAATGTTCAGAGTTGGACTGTCAGTCTTATCCTTTTCATCCAATAAAGACATTGGTAACTTGTTACGTCTCAACAAGACTTGGTAAGAATCATGCTTCTTGTCACCCATTGCCAGTCTGAAATGAGATAAAGCATCTTGAGCAATAACACGGGTGTTACCAAACCACTTACGGTTTGGATCTACTCTGGCAGTTGGAGCATCAGTCAGTTGTAAGTCAGCAGCCTTGATAATCTCACCACGAGCATTTCTAACCGCTCTACCAGACTTGTACATAGCCAAATGCTTCACCTTCTTAGCATCTCTGTAGAAATTTTCACCCTTAACACGAAGGTTACCATCTCTGGTGTCGTTCTGTCTAGTTCTTCTAACCTTTTCCTTCTTACCGGTACCCATAATAACAATTGAATTGAATAATACACAGACGATAAGGAAGAATAAATTGAAAAATTCTTAGAAAGTAAAGAGAAAAATTTCTCTTACTATTTTTCAGGATTCATCTTACTTAGTAAAATTGTATATGGTCGTGTATAACCCGATGAGGATACTAGAATTTTTTTTTATTTTTTTTTTAGTATACCCTCTCGATGAGATAGATAGGTGTACATACATGCAGGAAACATATAATTTATGTAAATCCTTTATCGAATTAGTATGTATTTAAATTAAGATTGAATGTCAAGAAATATGGAGACAATAGAATGAGAGAGAGAAAGAAAGAGAGTGCGTTAGGCACTTGGAGTAAGACTCTCCGCTGGCGCCTACCCGGCGAGGGCGATTGCATCGAGCTTGGCTCCCTTCGGGAGATCCATTCTCTCTCTCTCTCTCTCTGATTTTGCTTCCTTTCTTTGTGGTGACTGGATCCAAGCCTTGTGTCTGAAAGTGCGGCATATGGAGAGGACCTTCTCATATCTCGTTCCAGGCTGGAAACGAAAATCATAGGAATACTAATCGTCTCACAGTGGCTATTCAACAATCGACCGAAGGGAGCTAAGCTCTATGCAATCGCCCTCGCCGGGTAGGCGCCAGCAGAGCGTCACATTCAGCGACCTTCTTGATCAAAGTGCATGAATATTCCAAGCTAATCGACTTAAGCTGAACATTTTATAGGTTCATCAAATCGAACCCACAGGATCTAAGCTTGATGCGATCATCCCCCATTTACCAGGCTGGCCTCAGCGAGATGAGTGTCTTACTCCCATATTTCCAACCATTATTTCAACCGTAGATCAAAATGGTTGCATTTGCAATTGTAAATTATGTGTTTCATTTGAGCATATGCATTGATTCGAGTCTCTCGACAAAAGGGGAACCAAGCTCAAGCGAATGGCTCTCCTCGGGTACGTGCCAAAAGAGCATTTTTCTGAAGCGGCCCCGGCCCCTTTCTTACACTCCTTCTGTGTTTCTTTTTCCTCGTAACCATCTGTTTCTCTGTCTGTCTCTCTCTTCCTCTCTCTCTCTAAAGTTGCTGCAAATTATGAAATATAAAGTTTTAGTTTACGATGGCAATGGTTGGGGTTGGTAACTGTATGCAGTCCAATCAAAGATTGATCATGTAGGGCTATGTAAATAATAATAAAGAAGGAGGATAGTCAATGAAATAAATGTAATTAAACATACAATTATACCGAGAAGGAATTGTTAGTTAAGTTAACAAAGTGAGATAATTGACTTATAGATTGATTGAAAACTTTTAACTAGGTAGAAAAAAAAAACAAAAATAAGAAAACCATTGTTGGAAATCTAACCGTTGAATTGCTTGCTTCCTTGCTTTGCTATAAATACTCTCCACAATTTCGAGAGAAATATTGAAAAAAATCATTAAATCTTTCTTTGGACGTTCGTTGGTTAGTATTAATGTTGATTGATAATCTCTCCCCGTCGCAAGAGCATTTCTTCAAGAAGTATCTCTTGAAGAATCGACTTTCTCATGAATTGCTGCTCTTTTCAGATCCAAATTGTTGTGATAAGTTTGGACCCCCATTTAAGAGTAAAAATGGAGCAGCCGAACAGGGCGAGTTCCCCTTACTTCAATTCTTTTTCAGAAACTTTGTAACGACGTTCCCGTTCATATCGTGCAATAGTGAGGAGGAGCAGGTGTCTGTGTGGCAGGATACGGTGCAGCCATTTGTTGAGAATTTGAATCTGAAGGGAATATCGAACTCCGACTCGAGAAAGGATAATGTAACCAAGAGAAAACAGGTGAACACGAAATTCTTGCTGGGACTATTACTTTTCTACAACTCGATGATTATCAGTAAACAGGAATTGGTGTACTTGCAGCAGAACAAACTGAAAACAGCCGTGTCTGGGATGGACAAGATCACGTCCCCCGTAACAAACCTCAACGCCACCGAGAGCAACGTCGTTGCTGGCCAACAAATTGAGTATACTAATAATTATTCGCTCAACATTGTTGCTGTCAGGCGAATTGAGAACAAAGAAGATGCAGCATCAGCAGCAGCAGCTGGGGCCAGTTCGTCTTCGTACTGGAAGCCGTTCAAGCTATTTAGCGATCCTGTGAAACCAAAACATCACTATGAATTTGTAATTGAAGTGACCAGGCGGGGGGACTCTGGTACGGTTACAAGACATTACATTAATAGACCGTATCATGAATTTCATAAGTTGGAGAATTCATTGAAAAGAGCTTATCCTGGTTTGATGAGTACTGAAGTGTCAAAATTACCCAAGAAATTGAAACACGATAACGGTGTCCCTGCGGAACTGGGAACGGGTGCTGGTGGATCATCAGAGATTAAACTCACTACCTCTAACACTTCCCACGCATCTGCGGCTTCATCTATAAGTTCTACCTCAATCTTGTTCAGAGAGAAACTTCGACTTTCACTTAGAGGGTACCTCAAATCGTTATTGAAACACCCTGAGATTGTCTTACTGGATTTGTTTCAAAAATTCTTGAATGATCCAAAGCGCAAATTTGCACATCTTACCGAAGAAGACATAATTGATATGAAACAAAGGTTGGATCACGAATCCCAAGTATTGAAGACTCAATTAGAATTTCAACAACAAACGTCTAAATTAATTATGTCACTTTCTAAGGATTTTGATGGGTTTAAGAAAAAACTTGTAATGGATCCAAGTGCTTTGACCGAGATTTTTCATGAAATTGGTAATTCTGAATCGATTGACGAATTGTCTCCCTTAATGAAAACGTTTTTTGAGTGGAGTAAGCTTGAGATTGCTGCAACGTTGTACCAAGTATTCCTTAGTCAAGATAATTCTGGAGAATGGTTACTGAAGTGTAAGAAATTTCATAAGTTGTTCCCATATGGAATAGTATACGGAATTTTAAGATTTACCAATCCTATGAAGGTTGTTTCAAAAGTTATTGATTTGTTATTAGTTAACATTCCAAGTGTTTCGCTTTGGCCACTGAGCAGCGAAAGTACCCCTAGTTATTCAAGAAATTTACTTTCTATGATCTTTGTTATGCTTCTAGATGAAGACTTAAATGATTTTGAAAAGGAATTGAAAATTTTGGAAGAAGAAAAATTACAGCCAGTATCAAAATATTCCAATTTCTTAGAAAGATTGAAATCTTATGTAATTCTTGATTCGGATTTAAAGGAAGAAATCAAGGATGAGAGTTTACTAAAGGAACAAAGCATGGTGTACACTATCTTGTCTACCAAGTTAACTCTGCCCCTGTTGACTTCAAGTGATAAGGAAACGCTCGCAGAGATAAAGCAATCAGAGAGGGAATATATCAAATTTATTTCGAAGGGAACTCGCATTCCTGATTCTCCTGAACAATCTTCATCTTCATCTTCTGCTTCTTCCATAAATTCATTTGCCACAGCTTCCGCGGAAGTATCACTCTCAGATGTCAAACTTGTGGACACATTGGATGATTCATGCTTTTATCACCTTCAACAATACTGGCAAATTCAAGTCAGAAAACAAGATAAAGATCTTATGAAACAACTTTGGCAAGAACCAGAGTTGACGCTATTAATCAAGAAGTTTCTCACAATATTTTATCAACCTTTAATGAAAGTATTCAGTAAAAGTGATATACACATTATTTTTAGAGACTTCCAGTATTTTATGGATGACTTAATCATAACACTTGGAAAATTAAGTGATGGAGAAGTATTTTTGAAATCATCATTTGAAATCTTTGAAATTTTGAAGAGTGTATTGGATCGTCATGATGTAGTATTTTGGAGATTCTTGCACAATTTGTATAATAAGGATGATGACCAATTGTTTATTGGATTAATCAAGTGGATTGAAAGATTTTTAACAGTTTTACGTTACAAATTTTCAGATCCAGAAAGCGTTACGATTGATTTGGAAAGAATCACGCTATTTATTGACGATAAAGTGGATAAAGATTTGTTTGATAGACAATTAAATGCTTTAACCAATCAAACAATTCAAAAAAGAAAACTTTTCAAAGAATTTCTTGAGAAAAAGGCGCAAGATAGCACTACGAATGTAGTTCCGGGGTCACAAAAGGATATAGATAAGAATTGGGAAAATATGAATGATAAAATATGGGGTGATGACGCTGTGGATTTAGGTTTAAATAACGAAGATCTTCAAGATTTTAATTTAGAAGAAATTGCTGCCAATGGCAGCGACGAAGATTTGAATAAAAATGGTGGGGTTAATGTTGATAAGGAATTACACATGAAATTACAAGAATTGAACAACGAGCAGGCAAAAGTTGGTACCAGTGAATTGGATAAATTTGATGATATATTGAAGAGGGAATTAGTTGATTTGTTCAAAAAGTTAGACAAAGATAAGCTGCATGAGAAAGTGATAATGTAATAAATATTTAATGATAAAAGGTTTTTATATAGATGTTACGAATAAATACTTAAAACAACAAATAAATCAAATACAGTAATTTCCGCTGTCTTGTTGTTTTAAACTTGCTATCCATACAGTTAAAGTTACCTTATCGTGCTACTTAATCTCGAATGTTTTTGCAACCCTCCCAAACAGGCAATTCTTAAAATTCCTGCATACTCAATAGGGGGAACAGCGATGATCAAGATAAACACCATAGGTTAGAAATCAACCAGAAAAGAATGTATTAACAACAAAAGCAAAAACATAAGTAAAAAAACTGAAGCTAGTATCCATATACATATATTCTAGATAGACCTTAACCAATTACCGCTAATCGATTATTTGCCATTTTATTGCGGCATTGAATGATATTTGATGTACGGATGTAGATCAAAAATTATTATAATACTGCATGTTACGAAAAATATCTGCCAATACCCACGGGTACGAAGAAGAATAGTTCAAGTTATCAAAACTTGTTTCCTTGTCTATCTATAAGTAAACTAATAAGTCCAGTATATAAGATGCCTGGACTGTCGACGACGCTTGCATCGCACGCAGGAACATTGAGAAACAGACAGCCATTGGTAACACCGCAAGGTAGTGACGCTGAGGCTACAACGGAAGAGTTATTGATTGAGCACTTGGATAAGTTCTTATCTTCAGTTGAGTCTAAGTTAGAGGCGTTTGAAAAATTCTTCAAGGCTGAGGGCGAGGCCAAGGTAACGGCAAAGCTTGCTGAAGTCAACAGCAGCAGCAGTGAAGGCTCTCGCTTCAGAAGCGATAGTTCCGCTAGCTTGAGTTCAATGAAAAACTATTCATTAGGAAATTTACGAGCTATCTACAACAGAATGGGGATGATAAAGGCTTCGGTTTTGAGGACTTCGGTTAACAACTTGGAAATCTTGTACTACAGTTTGGAAGAGCACTACCAGTACTTTTCCAGTCCACAGGAAGTAGAGGTAGTTTCCGGGTCTGGTGCTGACCGTAAGAGTGCCCATGCTAGGGCTATTGCCAGGGCCAGTGCTTCTGGAGTAAGCTCAGAGTCTATTCGTGAAGGTATTCTCAAAACGATTGCGTTTTTTGATGAAAAATTCACCCAGGTTGACGATCTCATACAGTCAAGAACTCCTAGTCCAGTACTGGAAGATTACAATACACCTAACTTCCGCCAGTTTAAGTATTTCAACTTCAACAAGGCTGTCACTATTGCAAAGTCCCGTTACTTACACTATTACGAGTTGCCGTTGAACTGGAGAGAAAACAGATACATCATCAATGGGTACAGATTCCTGATGAAGCACAGCAAGATGTTTGAATCTGTTTTCCAGTTTAATCACAACGAGTCTGCAAACATCTGGAGTCATATAATCGGCTCGCTTGTAATGTTGTACATTATGTTCTACCAGTTCCCGCAGACGGAACTCTTTGCAAAGAACAGCTTATCAGACAACCTGGTAATTTATTTATTCCTTTTGGCAGCTTTGAACTGCATGGTTCTGTCTTCGATCTGGCATACCTATTCATGCTTTGCTAACTATAGGGTTAGATCTAATTTTGCATGCATCGACTACACTGGGATCACAGTACTAATTACATTTTCAGTTGTTGCAGTTGAGTATTTTGCTTTACAGGAACACTCATTGATCAGGCGTATTTATATTGGGTTTTCAATCCTCTGTGGAGCCACTGGGTTCATTTTCAATTGGTCGCCATACTTTGACAGACCAGAATGCAAATCCTTAAGAATTGGGTTTTTTATGGGACTTGCCTTCCTTGGGATTTGTACCTTTGCTATACATATGTTTTACTACGGAGTAGTACCAGCGCTTAAATTCTTCGCTCCGTTAGTTTACAAGAGCTTTGTATGGTACTGGATTGGAGTTGTCTTTTATGGTGGGTTAATTCCTGAACGTTGGAGATATGATGTAGTTATAAACGAAGATGCTACTAATAAGCACAACAGAAGTGCTATGGAAGTTTTAACCGAAGGAGTCGAACATAGTGGTCTTGAAGAAATTGAAGAAATTGAAGAGGAACAAAGAGAAAATGTAAAGGAATGTGGAGATGATATAGAGGAAGTTGACCATAGATTCCAAGAAATTATTTGCAATCATTTCCCTATAACACCAACTCTTACCCCATATCACAATGACTTTATGTCCCTTTGGTGGGTAGATTACATTTTCCAAAGTCATAATATTTGGCATGTATGTGTTCTCCTCGGTGTATTGGGTCACTATCTTTGTGTATTGGACATGAATGAACAATTATACGTATAAGTGAAGAAACCATCAGTAAACAAAAAAAACACATCACTTATAACAAATGAAACTATTAACGAACGAAGGACTATTTAGATGAATGTACGATTTTTAAACAATAACTAGTTACCAAATTCTCTATCATTTCTTCATAATATCATCAGTTTTCGGTAATTATTGAAGTCATATGATTACGGAACACAAGTCCTTTATTTGGCCCGCAGTGAAATGATATTCTTTATACTACTATTACGTAATAATCTATAGAGTACTCACCGCTCCGCTAAGGCCCCTACCCGGGGAGGATAATTGCATCGAGCTCTTCTCCCTTCGGTCGCTCTTTCAAGCCCTACTGGAAGTAGACATTACTCCCGTAAGGGAGGCAGGCTCAACGCTGTTGTCCTTACCGGACAGGCGCCAGCGGAGCGTCAGTAGATCAATATAATTCACCTACCAGGTAAATATATCTCTCTTCTAGAACGATTGTACCCAAATCTTCTGCCTTTAGTATTAGATTTCATTTCAGGACAAGTGAATAATCAGCGGAGTGTTTTTGTTATCACTAGCTAGATGTTTTTAGTCAAATTTACGTGTAGGTTCAGTACAATTAAGAGGACATACATATAAATAGAAACATTTCCAAAAGTCAGTGGAAGTGGAAGGGAGACTGAAGGGAAGATTGTACCAGTTGACTTGACAGTTGTAGTCTGCTTTCTGATGCCTGTATGCTAAGATGAGGTAAGGTCTAGATCTTGTGGGATTATATAGGGTTTTACGGCATTATTCCGCAGTAAACATGTTAGTAGAGGCTACGTAGTGTGGTTCGTAGTGGTGGAGAATGTTTGGGCGCGCATCGTCATTACGTATAATCATTATTCTTAAGTATGACTTTGCTGTCATTCTTCATTCTTCTTCCTCAATTCAATAGGCTTGTTAGATTGTTTGCTGTAAGATGTCCTTCGCCGATAGCTTTTGGTCGCTTGAGTATGATAAGGGATTTAAAGTTCTCTTTGAGCAACTTTATCAAGGTGTTTTAGAAGACGATGATTTCGTTGCTTTGTTTACCGCTAGGATGGAGCTGGAGTTGCTCTACGGTACACAGTTAGAAACAATTAAGGTCAATAAGAATTCAAGTAAGCGTCAAACCAACGATGATTACGTGTCGCTGATTAAGAACTCATATCAAAAGATGCACGAAAATTTTGCTAAGCAGGGTGAATTGCACGTTCAGATTGCTGCTAACATAAAACAATTAGTGTTGGATCCGTTTAGTCACTGGTGCAAGGAGCACAAGCAAAGAGTCGAGTTCAGTGAAGATACATTGTTGGAGAAGAACAAGCAGTTTAAGTCTGGGAAGGCTGCCTTGGAAAAATTACAAAAGAAGTACTTCAACAAGTGCAGAATGCTAGAGGAATTCAAGGGACATTATACTGAGGAGGAGTTTGATGTCGTGGCCGCAGACGCGGACGATGCTGAAACGAGTTTAGACGCTGACACAGGCGACACCTCGATTCTTGAGAAGAACGGCGACGGTGGTGATGAGGATGGTGAGAGTTATGATATTGGCCACCTTTCGTTCACGAAGACGACACTCAAGGAGTTCCTCGCGTCAATATTATCATCAATTCCAAAGAAATCTCACAAGGTTGCCATTCTTGGTACGTATACCAATGTTTCCACCGGGAGCGCTATCACGCAGTGGCTCTTGGATAACAAGGAGTCTGACTTTAATCATAACCTTGCTAGGGCTGAAGAATTTGGCCAAGATTTGATTGACCACGGATTTATCAGATTGATCGGTTCCATGAACAAAAATTTCATCAACTCTTCACAGTTCTTCTACCAATGGAAGCCATTAGCATTTGAGACAGCCGGTATCCAAGATGACCCACTAAGCAGAAGTAGCAGTGTTTCTTCATCCGCGAATACTGCGAGTGGGAGCCCATCTACTCTTGCCGCTGCTAGCGCTGTAGGTCTCTCAGACTATCTTGAAGATATGAAATTGGCTATGGGGGTTAACACAGTTGATTTCACTGACCGTTCCCAACTAGCCAAACTCATAAAGGATGTGAACACCCTTGACTTGCAGTACTATAACGCCACGGTAGACCTTGATTTACTCCGTTGCGAGTATGAAGAGCTCATCATGGACCACCTTACGTTTATGCAAAAATGTGAGCTTGATAGAATGAGAGCAGTTAAGAAGGCTACTTTTGATTTTCTCAGTTGCTTTGCCAACAAGGTATCATCGCTCAAGCTGACGTGTGATGAGTTAATTATTCTCGAAGAAACTATTCAACCGATCAATGACTTAAAGTTTTTCATTGAAAATTATCAAACTGGTAGATTTAAGCCCCAAGTTATCCTTTATGATAACTACTATAATTCAAATATTAGACAGACTTTTGGTGTTGACTTGGCTGTCAAATCAAGATTAGATCGTAAGGTTGTCCCTATTATCATTCAATGTCTTTTATCCAAATTAGACCAAATTTATCCTGAGTTGGAAAATGATGAGGAAAGAGTTAATCTTTGGATAAAACCAGTTCCATTAACGAAAGTTCATCAGTTGAGATTGAAATTGAACGAATTAACGACACCACAAGAAATTAACGAAGTGTTGGACAGTAATAACGTTGCAGGTGGGGTGGTCCATCCATTAATAATTACAAATATTTTTAAATTATACTTAATGGAATTACCTGATTCAGTCATTCCTCATAATGTCTATGATTTACTTAAATCATTATACACAAACTATCCATTTGGTAGTAGTGATCAAAGTGTAAATGATTCTAGAATTAATGGGATTCAAAATGTTTTGGTTGATTTACCAAAATGTAATGTCGCTACATTAGATGCAATTTTGACTCATCTTAATAGATTAGTTCAAATTATTGGACTGAAGAATCCAAAATTGTCCACCGAATTTAAGACAACACTTTCAAAAGAATTTGGTGGATTAATTTTGAGACCGAAGGGAGGAGATTATTCACTTGAAGGCTACCTTCATGACAAACATCAATATAATCTTATGAATGACTTATTCGAGTATAAAGAAGGTATTTTTAAGGAATTAAGAAGAAGAGCATCCACTAGGGTTGCTAGTGGTCAACAGCACCCACAACCAAATACCAGAAATGGACACAATGACCAAGCAGACATTCCTTCTGGTCCAAAGAGGGCAGCAACACAATCAAAGAGTCGTTTAGAATCGAGGCTTCAAAACGCTGTTCATAAGCAAAAGGAGGCTAAAAAAACTGAAGTAGAAGAAATCTCTGAAGCAAATGAAGTTCCTTCGACACCTAAGAAGGAACTTCCGACTTCTGGCTCTACGTTAAAGAGATCCGTTTCTCCAAATAAGAAAAAGGTCAATCCACTCGCTGAGCCTTCGTCGCTGTCGCCGATAGTCTCATCAAGACCAAGAAAGAAGGATATAATCTATGATACTAGCAACAATGCATCTCTTGAATCACTTGGTCAACCGAAATTTGCTCCAACATTAGCCAGAAAGACGTCAGTTAAAGACCTTGCTTCTAGATTTGATTCGCCTTCTCCAGAGAAGAGAGAACAATAAATACATTAAATTACATACAACAAAAAATGAATTAACGTGAACTTTTATTGATTTTGTAGACTCTACTTATTACTTAATTATTTATATAAGTTGAACATTCCAGATTCTAGTAGTTTGAGATTATAATCTGAAACACATACATGTAAGTTGACTCCCAGAAACAATACCCTGTCAGCCCTTTAACGGTTTCCTACAGCATTTGCTATGTATAACTTTTATTTTCTGTGAGTTTATGGACGTTCGAAGAAGGTTAGAGTAATTTTGAGTGCTTGATATCATGTCTCAATCTATATACAAAGGTTGCCAAGAACATTACGACAATGCATAACGCAATTAAGAACCATTTCATTTTGGAAATCAATCTGTCTATGAAATCATCCTGACTTGGTTCAGATTCTTTTTCCTTCTGATATTGGTAAGCTACTTCCTTGTGGTGGTTCATAAGTAAATCAACCTTTTTAGCAACTTCTTCCATGCCGTATTGCTGTTCTCTGACTTCTCCGATAACTCTTTCGTTTAACTTGGAAATTGCAGCAAGTAATTGTGAAAATTGCAGGGTTAAAGTCGATTGGAAAGTAACAAGTTCATCTCTGATTTCTTCAACAGAGTGCCTTTGAGAGGTTTGAATGTTGGAAAGATCTTCAAATTTGGTAAGAAGGACTTTCGTGTCATAACTTGTATCAAATTTGTCAATCTTTCCGACAATGCTTTCGATCTGACTAGAAAGCGAAAGGATTACCTTCTCGGTGGATTCTGAAAATCCATTTCCTCCAGCGCGAGATCCAGATAATTGCTGTTGAATAGACTCTCTGGCAGCCTTGTTTCTCTCCATTAAGGATTGTCTGATGGAGCCCGGGCTAGTATGATCCTGGCTCGCGGCAGCCCTTTCTTCTATCACAGACCCGTCACCCATTAACGCGTGGTCATCAATGGCATCTACCGTTAACTTATTCCAAACATTTAAGTTGAAAATCTCATACTCTTCTTGTGACTGCGTGGCAACATCGGCGGTAATACCAAATCTTAAGTCGCCCATTGATTCTGGAACTGTAATCGAGTCGGTCTTGAAGCACAAATTGTTGTCCACTTGAATCTTAAACCACGACTTTGCAGCGGAATAAGACACTCTTACCGTGAAGGGAATCGTTGAATCCAAGAAATTGAAATCACAAGATCCAACTGAAGAAGAAACTAAATTATCGTTTATAAACTTAGTACCGTCGTTCATGAATACCTTAAGTCCCTTGGTTTGCTTGTTGGAGAGAGCTACTCTTATCCCATCAAAGTTCCCGGCTCCGGCAACCTTTTCGCTTGTAAACCAAAGCGACAAACTATTGTGGTCCCTAAACGCCAAATCTCTGCTGCTTACACCAGTTGATCTAAATGTCATCTCCACTGTCCACTCTTTAGCAGAGCCAGCCAACCCAGCAATCAGCCAGAGGGATCCACCACCAGTACCAATAAGTAATCTACCAGTGTCCAACCTTATGTTATCTGCAAGCTCCCACCCCAAGTTTAACTTGCTCTTATCTTCAAGCGTAAGTAAATTAGGCAAAGACATGTGACCAGGTTCATCCAGTTCTCTATTTCCAATGCTAGCTGCATTACCAACTGATCCAAGCGACAAGAACGTCAAGCAGGCTAAATTGAGTAACTTCATGTTTAATATGCAGAGACTTTTTCTTTCTTTCTCTCTTTCTATCTCTCCCTTTTGGATTTGTGTCTTCTACTTCCTTTCCATTCCTCTTGGTGATCTAGACATATGTTTCAATTAGATCAACGTCATATTGCAACTATATACAGGAAGGCACGATTCACAAAAAAAGTGAAAAATATTACTGCATACAAGCCTCACAGGAGTATATAAAGTATATATATAGAACAACTTACCAACCATTTTAAGACGCTCCTCTGGCGCCTATCCGGCGAGGACACCTAACTGCGTTGAGCCTGCCTCCCTTACTGGAGTAATGTCTACTCCCAATAGGGCTAGAAGAAGCGACCGAAGGGAGAAGAGCTCGATGCAATCGTCCTCCCCGGATAGGGGGCCCCAGCGGAGCTGAAATAGAATGTAGGAGTGCACACCCACCTTTTATGAACTTGATAATCATTTTTAGTGAAAAAGAATATTAGGAGAATGTGTAATATTTAGGGTGGGGTATGAATATATTATATTGGTGAATACTAAACTATTGTATTATGGTTGTCTTTGACTTCTTCTCATTATGTTTCTTCTGATTTTCCAAACACCACCAACCTTTGTTCCAGAATTAACGAAGTTAACATAAGGCATAATAGTATTATTAAGCTTTTGCTCTTTTTCTCGTTTACCGTTCTTCTTTTGTTGGTGTTTTCTTAACTTTTTCAAAGTGCTAACTTGATTTTGAACTAATTCTGGCATTAAAAGTTCGGAGTTGGGTATCTCACCGTCTCCCTTTACAAATAATACTTTGTAGCCCTCGTTTTTGATCTTTCTTTGTAAATCATTCATTAACAGTGGAGATTGTGGAAAGTATACATTGAAGTAGTTCTTGTGCCTGTTTATACTGTGAATCATACAGAGACCGAAGAATATTGAATTTGGAGTTTCATCTATAACGTCTCGATAGAGGTCGCTTGGGTTAATGTAAAGCGGCAATGTAGAGTCTTGTTCCAGCCTTTGAAATTTATCTATGTTTGCGTAGAACGTTTCATTCTCTATTAAGTAAACCCCAACAATGGAAGTATCAATCATAAGCAAAAGATCTTCCTGGTTAAATTGTATATGAGTGTCAAAGTTTATAACTGAAACTCCATTTATTCCTTGGAAATTGTGTTGAGAAGGATCTATTTGATATGATATCCTTAATGGGGCTGTCTTAAGCAAATGCTTAGAGAAATCAAATTTCGTCCCCGATTTATGGAAGTAAGACAACTTGTTAAAGTTTCGAAGTTGAGCTGGTGAATATTTCGACGTTTGATACATCCCAGTTGCAACATGGAGCTTATCAAATGTAAGATTTTCTAACGTAGTGTTATCCTGTTCGTAAATCTGACCCAGTCCATTAAGATAGATCATGTTTTGTGGTTTTACAAATGACGTTATTTCTTCAAGTAACTGCTTACCGAGACCCTTAATCCAGCCTGGTGTATTAATGACTAAGTGGTTTCCCAAGGGTTGGTGGTGTGCAAGGTAGTAATTCCATAATTTCCTTACTATCGATAGATATAATCTTGGGTTCAGTTGAGGGGTTGTGAAACCATAGTATTCAGTGCAGCTGCTTTCACCGTTTATATTCAATCCAATTATTGGAGTGTTTATCGAAGTTATAGATAAACAAAATGGTGTTGAGAATTCAGACTGACCCGGGTCTAAATCAAGGTAGGAAATGTTTGAAGCTCCGTTATTTATGACCAAATTGTTAAGTAAAGCCTTGGAAAATGTTGATTTCCCACTGTTCTTGTTACCAATCACCATAGAAACGGACGGGCCGGAGGTGGATAAGGTTATTTCATTTATTATGGTCGTCCAATTTCTATCAATTTGAAGCCCCATTAATCCTTTGTTCTCCAACACAATCTCAAATGGTAGCTCCTTGAGTAAAGAGTAATCTGAATGTTCTAAAAGACTTGTCGGAATCGGCATCGGTACCGGAGTATTACTGTTACTTTCTTCTTGCTCCTCCTTTGTGTATAAAAACCGTTTCAACGGCGAGTAGTACCCGCCAATATCCTGTAACCCGCTTAACATACCTTCCAATAGCACCACACTCTTGTAGTTACTGTGGAATAAATGCTCATTCTCGGGAGTTCTCTGGTCTATGATCCCGCAGGAACGATCCACAACTTGCGTTGGCGCTATCACAGGCAAAGCTTGAGACTGCGAGGCAATTATATCATAGGACCTTTCGGGGTGAGCAAATAAGTAATGGCAGTTGTTTACTAGTATAGCACCTCTCTGTATAGTCAACTTTGCCTGTCCGTTTAACAAAATAAACTCCAGCTGTTTGAGCCCAATAAGAAGTTTATTCTTATCAACAACCATGAAGTTCTCCTCATTTGGCGTGAAATTCGAATAGAACGTATAAGGGACCATTCTTCTATTATTATTCACCGTTACAGTTTCATTTATTTTCATAACAACGGGTTTGCTTATCGCTACTTCAACTTGTTCCTCGACTTCTGATCTTACGTCTTCGTCAGATGAGTTGAGCTGGTACGCAATTACACCTTCATCTTCGGATATTTCAGCACTATGTAATAACGAGGAAACTGATTCCAGCTCCCTTAACGCAGCAAACGCACTCATGTGGTTATTAAAAGAGTGCTAGTTGAAATATTATTAGGGTGTATTGTATTTTAGATCTTATATATGAGATGAGATGTCTGTTGAATAAATTCACGTGATACACACATACAAAAAAGTAAATACTGTTAACAATATACAATATTATGTCCGCTTCCCGTAAGTATTCTTTCCTATAAATTCCACAAAAACCATAACCATAGTCGTGACCGTAGCTGCTCTACTGTAGGTGTTACTTTATTTTGAGAAATTCGTGTAGTGTAGACCTCATTTCATCTTTAGGGCTCTGATGAACAACTAGTGCTTAAAAGACTAATAGTATTCTCCCACTATGTAAGTGAAATGGAAAATAGGTTGTTCTGTAGAACTATTCTGTTGGTGACTAGGAAATTACATATATGCACTTTTTATAAGCACATTGTTTGAATAACTATATTATTCTTATGCAATAAAGGATCACTGCAGCCTGACAGTAAAGATTTCGCAATGGGTGCAAAAAAACAGAAGCTAGTATCTCAAATCTGACCCACCATTTAATTTTAATCAAGCCATTAAAATTCCTATCCCAAACTATAAAAAAATCACAGCATTTTTCTCAAGATGGGCTTTCTACTTTTCTAAGAGAAATATCTATGTTATCTCCGGCTAAGAATAACCAATTTCATGCATTCATTATTAGTATACATATCACTTTATAACAGAAACAAAAACCGCTCCACTAGGGCCCCTATCCGGGGAGGACAACTGCATCAAGTTCTTTTCCCTTCGGTCGCTTTTTAAAGCCCTACTGGGAGTAGATATTACTCCCGTAAGGGAGGCAGGCTCAACGCAGTTAGGCCGGATAGGCACCAGCGAAGCGTCTTGCAATTAGTACATATTATCTTTTCTGATTCTGAAGATCAGAGCACTACAAGATTTACTACAACTCGGAGAGAACAAATATTCTATCTAATTCATTCTTAGGGATGTAGCTTTAATCCCGCCGGGTAAAAGAACTGTCAGAAATATGTCAAACGGAACGGATTATTTAAGTGCATGTCCGTGGGGTGAATAAATATAAATCACGTGACAGTATTATTTCTATTTTTTTCTTTTTTTTTGAAGTTACGGAACATTTTTTGGCGCATTACCTGCATATTTGGAACCCTGTTGGAGAGTGTATGTAAAACTAGGTTATACATATGATTGGTCCGATTGGACAAGATAAGCGATTTTGTTTTTGTGCAGGAAACAGATAGGACGGGTGCTTTGGCCCGAAACCTCTTTTATCGGGAATTGGGAACCCGGAAATTGAATAGTGCCATAATGTCCAATACGACTTATTGTCTCTTTCTTTGTTTATAGGAACCGCTGATTAATAAGGCGTAGTCACTAAGAAAAGGAACCAACGAACAAATATACAATATATGAGTAAAGGAAAGTTAACTAATCGGTTTCATTTTGAGGAGACCTTTGATAGCGATTTGAATGCCTCGTCTGAGTTAACCCAGCTCTTGAGCGACGATACGATATGTGCAGAGACTTTGTGGAAGATGTACAATAAGGCTAGGGATCTGTTACCGTATAAGGCGAGGATGGAGAATCTAACCTGGCGGATGATGTTTATCAACCAACCAGTTTTGAGAAGGGGTGGTCGTGAACAGCAGATGGTGAATAATGAGTTTTCAGTAGAGACGGGTGTTGGTAGCAAGCCAAAGAAGAAGAGGGCGCCTAGGAAGCTAAAGAAGAGTGCTAGTTCAAACTCAAACTCCATCGCAAACACCAACTCTAACGCCAACGTCGTCGTCGAGGACATGCTGAAGGATGTTGCTATGACTGAAGAGAATGAAGAGTTTGATTACATTGAGCATATTCGCAAGATGTCGAAAGATGATCTTGAAAGAGATGATAGTAAGAAACGTCCAGCTAATTTCAGTCCGATGATAACGTCAACGACATATCCAAAGTTGTATTCGAATTTATCTGCTTCTCTTGCTCAGATGAATGATCACAACAACAATAATATCAATAACAATAACAATAACGGCAACACCCATAATAACAATGTCAACAGCTACAATAGTAACAATAATAATAACTCACAATTAATGCTTGAGCTTCAAGAGCATGAAAATGCGTTTGCATTTTCATTGGACTCTTATGAACAGCCAAGTGCTACCAATACTCAATTTTCAGATTCATTACACTCCATTGGAACTGTTTCACTGTTTTCTCACAATAAGTCAAACGGTGTAAATATAGCTGGTCCACGTCATTCAACTACTGATCTTCAACATATGGGAACATCCATAGAGTCGGCTTCTCCCATGGCAACTATTGGCCCATCAAGTATTCTTGGAATACAGAACGGACAAAATAGCTCTCATTTTAAAAGAGAATCTTCATTGGTGAGTTTACCAGATTACAATAGATCTCAAAGCAATACCCCATTTTCACAAACCCCGATTCAACCACAGCATCATAAATTTGCATCTATTAGTGGTTCAAGTGGAGCAATGGGTGAGAATTTTTCATTGCCATCATATCCAATAAATTATTCTAGAGGCTCATTTAGCACTGCTCAAACCCCTTCTGCTGACGATAATAGTAGCGTCAGTGGTGCACCTGTAGGTGGCGGATATTTTGATAGATACAAATCCGTTTCATCGACACCAATGTCTGCTGTACCAATAGCGGCAATGAGGAAGAATAGTAGTTTAATTCAAAATCAAAATTTTAATCAATTTAATTATGGCAGCAGTTTACCATTAAATTGGGAAGAAGAAATGATTTCAAGTAACGCAGGTACTCCATACAGTGAAGTACCATTCGATAATACTACAACATCAGTTCCTTCCTCGACCCCTGCTACTGCTACTTTAAACAAAAAATCCGCTAATCCAATCACAAAGAAATCTAAAACAACTAAACAACAAAAGACAAAAGTGACTTCTCCAGATAAAAAATCTAAGCAAAATGAAGAA
Source organism: Dujonia santamariae (assembly GCA_030578175.1). Lineage (NCBI taxonomy): Eukaryota > Fungi > Ascomycota > Pichiomycetes > Serinales > Debaryomycetaceae > Dujonia > Dujonia santamariae. The sequence goes on along the minus strand of JANIVZ010000068.1, from coordinate 27,968 downwards.
AACTCTGATTCGCCAGTTTCTTGTACCAATTGCCACACTAAGACAACCCCCTTATGGAGAAGAAACCGAGAAGGTCATCCTTTATGTAACGCTTGTGGATTGTTCTTAAAGCTTCATGGAGTTGTAAGACCTTTGTCATTAAAGACTGATGTCATTAAGAAGAGACAAAGAGGTCAAACTACTAAGAAGGGGTCAGTAAGTGGACCAACATCATCGACTGCAACCCCACGTGGCAGTGTCTCTGGAGTTGCTGGCAACTCAACTAACTATGAACATGACGGAGACGATCTTAACCCAGCGCCTATTAAAAAGGATGATTCTTCAATCTATTCTAAAAGCCAGAATAATAGATCCATTAGTCTGTCACCAAACAAGAACACTACTGGTAGTACAACATCAAGTGGATTTGATGAAACTATTGATAATGAAAAGCTCAGTGAAGTTACTTCACTTATGAATTCTCATATTTCAACTGGTTTACACCCAATCCATGAACACGAACATTACAAGGATCACCTTTATAGAGATGACTTTTCTCCAGGGGATGCATCAAATTTTGAATTAATGGATATCGACAAAGATCAAATTCATCACCCAAACAACAATCCTAATCAGCATCAACAACATCATCATCATCATCATCATAGTAATAACAATAGTAATAATAATAATAATAATAATAGTTTGACCAATGCTGGCGCTGGTATGAATGAAAGTAATAATGGTAATGGTAACGGTAATGGTTGGAATCAGTTTGATTGGTTAAGTATGACTTTATAGAAAGCACCTCTTGTATTCAACTTAATATAATATAATAGTCATAATATTAAAGTAGTAATTCTCCTCTGATACAAGCTATCTTGTAATAAGAACTAGGAAATCTCTAATACTGTTAGTGGAGATGGTATAAGCGCGTGATCATTGCGTGCGATATTGAAATACATAATATATATATAATGTGTACTGAAAAATTTAGTGATATGGTTAGGAGAAGCTTAATACTGCAAGAATATGAGTAGCTATCCAAAGGTTACGATCGAGTATTGTGCTAAATGCAAGTGGCACAATAGAGCAATTTGGTATGTCCAGGAAATCTTGCAGACATTTAGTAAACCTGGTGTTAATCTAGTTGAAGAAGTTGCGGTGCAACCAAGGTATGATTTCCCTGGATTGTTTAAAGTTGTTGTTTTCAAGGGTGAAGGAGATAGTAAGGTTATTTATCAAAGAAAGTTTAAGGATGAAGATGAAGTTGACAGCTATGTTTACGAGGGATTCCCAGAGAGCAAATTTTTAAAGACATTAATTCGTGATTACTTATTCCCAGAAAACGAACTTGGGCATATTGACCGTGGGAAGAATAGTGGATTAACAACTGGAGAAGTTAATGATGAATGTGTTAAATGCAAGGATGCTTAAATAGACCAATAAAATACAGAAGTGGTTTGGAACTAGCTGTGTAGGAGGAGGAATAAGAAGAAGAAGAAGTAAAAGAAGAGGAACCCAGCTTCTACCTAGCCTATCGACTAGTATAATATGATAATGAATTCTAAATACCCCATGATCCGATTTCTCTGAAGGACGATTGCAATGTGTCTGACTCTATTATCTACCAACTAACAAACTCTCCCCTGTATAGGATCCAAGCTCAACGCAGCTGTCCCCACTGGAAGGGCGCCAGCGGAGCGACTGACGTTATTTTAATTCATACTCCTCTTAGTACCGCTCCGCTTGGACCCCTATCCGGGGAGGACGATTGCATCGATCTCTTCTCCCTTCGGTCGCTATTTCTAGCCCTACTGGGAGTAGAAATTACTCCCGTAAGGGAGGCAGGCTCAACGCAGTTGTCCTCGCCGGATAGGCGCCAGCGGAGCGTCTTCCTATTAGTAATTTGATTTTTATGTTCCCTCCTGTAATTCTCTTACCTAGGAAGCCAATGTATGTTTCACTTTCCCAATCTACTGTCCTCGACAGAGAGAGGACCTGTTGAGTCAATTACTATCTAGTGGTATAGAAGGTGGTGATTATGGGATATTAGAACATTTGAAATTCTGAGACTATTTGAGATCCTTACTCTTATTGTTCAATTGTTCTATTATAGATTCTTACACATTGTTGGGATACATTATATATTACATTGAAGAATAAACTTAAATAAGATAAAAGTTATACACAGATAAAAGTTTGCAACTACCGAAGCTGCAACTACTGCTTGGTCGTTTGATATTCTTTCTCACACTGAAGAACTGAAAAGTGATTGCCATAATATTCCTGTAGGATATAACATAGTATATCAATAATAGTGTTGGATATGGGCGCGGTTGGAAGGGGATAGGATAAGAATGGTGAGGTAGTAGCGGAGGGATTGGATTTAGATTTAGATTTAAATTTTAATTCTTCTTTTTTAAAAAGGGTAGCAGTGCTCCCCCCATGGGCTCTTCTATGAGAGTGCCAAATTGGCTTTGTTTTGGATGATCCCCTGATATTTCTAGCCATGTTTGAGTAATCTCAGGCCAATAGACCTTATTGGCTTCCTTTCCTTCGTCCTGTCTGTTGATAGCTAATGGGTGTGTGAAAATTATTCGCTTGGGAGATCTTCCCAACCCCTTTCAGATACAATATAAGGTAACGAGGAACCAACCGAACCAAAGAAAAGTTGGTTATTTGGTAATCCGAGTAAAGATTGATATTGCTTGATAACAAAAGTTGGGGAAACATTCTTCGAGCTACCTGAACCGTCACCATTGGCGAAAGATTCTTCGCTTGGAGAAGAACCTTGAGAATCTGGGGGCAAGTCACTTGCGCTGGTAACACCATTTCTTCTCATCAGGGCGTGAATATTGATATCTTTGGTGATTTGCTTCCACTTATTCTTTTCACCAGTAACCAAGAGCTGTTTCAAGATTTGAAGGTCATGGTCGCTGAATTTGGACAAGGCGACATCGTTGTGATCATAATCTAGAGAAGCTTGTGATCCTTGTTGTGGGTTTGGGTTGTATGGATGGTCATGAGAATAATGATGTTCAAGATGAGGTGGTTGAGATGGTTGCGGATACATTTAAGTATGTGTTGTTGTGCTGGGAGTGGCGTAGCGTAGCAGGGAGTGGTGCAGTAAAGTGGTCGTAGCGCAGCAATAACCTGGGTAAGTAACAGCAGCAATGACTTCAAGAAGAACTAAAGAAGATCAATCTTGTCGGATTAGCTGTGACGGAATGAGTTGTTTTTATTTTTTTTTTCTGAGTCTCCCAAGTGGCACTTATTTTTTATGATCACCAGCTAACGTTAGAAAATATTTTCAATATTTTTTAGCTCACTCTATTGTCGAAGAAGATCTGGCGAAGGTATGAAAGCCTACTACGATATTATGAAACAGTTAAAAAGCAAAAAATTAAACGACACGAACCGCGTGTGATTTTTTTATATTATACTTAGATGTCTGATGTGTAGAGGAAGGGAGCAATGGAAAATATTTCTTGCAAGGCGCTAAAATGGGTAACGAAGAATGTACTTATATACCAACCAAGATCCCCACTAGATCTTTTCAAAGCATACATGACACAATTTTGTAAGGCGACCAAAATAATATATAAAAAAGAAAAAAAATATTCCCGCCCACCCTCACCACCACGACCTACCACGAATTTTTTTTTTTTTTTGCCCGACCACCTGTGTTTTACTAAATCCGTTAGATTATGTAGCCGATAGATTAAGTTACAAAGTTTGTAGTTTGAAGTTTTTTTTTTTTTTTTTTTTTCCTATCAAACCAATTAATATCGTACAAATTTTAATGTTGAACATTCTCACCTTTCTCTTTCCTTATCTCCCTTGTCCTTTTAATACTTATTCTCCCTTTTTTTCTTTCTCTCTTTCTCTTTTTCTCTCTATCTCTCATTCTCTCTTTCTCTCTCCTGGCATTGGGTTCGGTTATAGATACCCCCTAAGGGTAAAGGTGTGTGGTGGTAGTCATTTTTTATTTTTTTTTTATTTTTCTTTGTGGATTATTCCGTCAAGGCGGGCGCTTATTCCTAAAGGGGTTTATCGGTTTCCACCAAATATTGGATGTTATTGCATATAAGCGTTTTTTATGTAATCAAAAAAATTGAAGACTAGGTATATGCAGTGTGCAGCTACGATGTCGTGCATAATAATGTACAGTGGCTAATGTTTACAGTAAGCGAAGGAGAGAGTGTGAGCCAAAAAACGAATTATTTTTTAGTAAAAAAAAAAATGTCGAAAAGAAATTTCACACTAAGTTATCAAGGATAACGACATAGAGCAGGGATCATAGAATGGCAGTAGAGAGAGAAAGAGAAAGAGAGAAAGAGTAAAAGAGAAAGAGAGAAAGACAGAACAATAAGACAAAGTCGAAGATTAGGTTTATGAATTCGTTTGCTTCCGATAAGTATCCTATAGTTAGTGAGAACATCTGCCATCTTCTTGGTCTCCGTCTCCACACCACCACCCAACTATCCACCTTCCTCCCTCCTTCTCCTTCTCCTCCTCCTCCTCCTCCTCCTTTTTGGCCGCAGTTCTACAAATCTTCTCCAACACCTTCTATCTCCTTTTCCTACTGCCACTTTCCCATGCTCCGCCATGTCCCTTTTTTTTATTTTTCCTTTACGAGAATTTTTCTTCTCCAACTTCGTACTTAAGCTTTATTTTTAATCAAGATGAAATTCCTTATAGAACATATTATTCTATATATTTTTTATCCATTCCACATCTGCATATGTATAATATAATAACTTGCAAAAAAACCTCCCATTGATCAAGAATTCTGTACACACTCAATGATTTCGTTCTCTCCAGATTGGATACCATATAGAGTTCTTAGGCGGCCTATTCTATATATCTCTGGTATCTTCTGGACTGCCTTCAGAAGATAGTGCCAGAAATGATAATAGAGTTTCGACAATCATTCGGGGAGTTAGCGGGTGTACTTTAAACTTAACTTTATTCACAATAGAGCATCTATCTACATAACCTGGCTACAAATACATAATTCATTTTTAGAACTTGCTGCTACATTAAAAATAACTTAAGCTTGTGTTCGAATTATTTTATTTATTATTTATTATTTCTTTAAAATTAAATTTTTCTCCTATTAATTCCCTAGCAAAATACTTCTTAATTCTCTTTCTTTTTTTCCAAACTACTCTTCGTAATCACTTTCATCTTCCATATCAACATCATCATCTTCTTCATCTTCTTCATCTTCTTCTTCTTCTTCCTCGTCATCGCTTATCTTATAAACTGCCTTCTTGGTTGTAGGCGCTCTTCTTCTTGGTGCTGGTTCGGATGAAAATGCTGTATCTGCCAAATCAGCTAATTCATCTGCAATAGTCAACTTCTTCTTTGACTTTGGTGGACTAACTTCACTAACTTCTTCCTTTTCCTTGGTTACCTTTGGAGTCGATTTGTATGTGGTAGTTACCTTAACCGGTGGAGATGGCTTTGGTGCTGAAGCAACTGATGGTGAGTTAAAACTAAATCCCAATAATTCGTCATCGTCACTATCATCAAATAATGACTTCACCTTTGGCTTTGGCTTTGGCTTTGGCTGTGGCTTCTCCTTTGGAATTTCGGGAGTAGACTCTCTCTTTATAGTTGGCGTATCGCTAGGGGTCGAAGAACTGGACTTTGGCTTTGCTGTCTTAGTGGCCTTAGTTGGCTTCTTTCTTGGTGGGGCATCGTCATCTTCATCATTATCTTCCTTCTTTACCTTTGGCTTTGCTGGTGCTCTACTTCTCTTGGCCTTCTTCTTGACTCCATGGGTTGGAATTTCAGCTAATCTCTCATCAATATCATCTTGTAAAAACTTTTCCCAACTTACTAAGAAATCATCTAAATCAAATCTCCAAAGATCCTTTGCAGACTTCTTAAGTAACTCAGTAAGTTCTTCTTGTTTTTTATCTCTTTGTTGTAAGATCTTTTCATATCTTTCCCTGGTTAAAGACCAAATTGGCATACCAAGAAGATAATCATATGCAGCATAGATAGTTGTAGGTTTAAATTCTTCGGTACCTTCATTTCCAGCGCTATTTGGTGCAATTTGTGCTTGACTAATATCACCAGCTCCAGTTTCATCTTCCTCGTCATCGACAAGCTTTTCAGCGTTCTCATCAATAACAATTCCATCCTTATTTAAATCCTTGATCGGATTACCCTTCTTATCAAATGGAATAAACTTAAAACTTTGTAATAATTCCACGAGTACAGCCCTCTTCTTATTGGAAACACTAATTTGCTTCTCAATAATCATTTTAAGGAATCTGGCTTGTTCAGATAACTTAGTTAATTGATTGGTTAACTCTTCACTCATAAAATCTTTTCTTCTTTGATAATATTCCAATCTAACATAATAATACTCCTTAATCATCTCTAATGGTGATTCATATTTTTTAATTCTACCAAGTGAATCAAATGCAACCATATTGGTAAGATTAATTGATGATGTAAGCTTGAATCTTTCTAACAATCCAATTTTTAAAGATTTGGCCATTTCATCGTTACTTAATTTAACTACAAATCTAATATTGATTCCATGTTGTTCTTCCATATCCTTGATCCAAGGTGTTACCTTATCGGTACCTAAACCAGCGAGTAAGAATTCTTTCATGGTATTAGTCCACATCTTAATTGGTAATTCGGTGATTTCTAAAGTGTTATCATCAACTTCTTCAATTCTACCGGAAACTTTAAACTTATCACTTCCATTTTTTTCAGTTTCACCTTCCCAACCTCTGTACCAAGGAATCATTTCATTCATTTCTTCTCCATCCATAAGAAGTTTCAAGTTATTGACAATATCCTTAGGGTTATAGGAAGGAATATTTGTGGACCAACCAGTTCCAATACCTTCACCACCATTAACTAAAAGCATAGGTAAAATTGGTAAGTACCATTCTGGTTCTACAGTTTGTTCATCATCTTGAACATATGTATATAAGGCATTATCCAATGGGTTAAAGATCTTTCTTGTAATATCCATAATATCAGTAAAGATATATCTCGGAGCGGCATGATCTTTACCACCTTGAGCTCTTGTACCAAAGGAACCACTTGGTTTTAAAAGATTAATATTATTGGAACCAACAAAGTTTTGAGCTAACCCAATAATTGTCAGCATTAACGAAGCTTCACCATGATGATAACCTGTGTTATCAGAGATATAACCAGCTAAATTCATAACTTTAATATCAGACTTCAGATTCTTTTTGAATAAACCAAACAAGACTTTTCTTTGACCAGGTTTAAATCCATCCAAGACACTTGGAATTGATCTAACATTATCCGCCATTGAAAATAAGATTAATTCCTTATTAATAAAATCACTAATTGGGATAACATTTAATGCTGGATCCAAATGTGTACCAGGAACAAAATTTTGCAACCATTCCTTTCTATCATCAGCCTTTTTCTTGGAAAATGCCAAATCAATAAGACCCTTATCTTCTTCTTGAAGGGCATGGAAAGTTTTCAAGTGCTTATCAAGTGCTCTAAAATATTCTCTAAATTCTTTACCAGTAGATGTACCAAGACCCTTATAATACTTTAATTTCCATCTAACTGAAGTACCTTCATCATCTCTCCATTTTTCAAACTCAGGCATGGAATAAAATGGAATCACTTGATCACCTCCTCTACCAGTTCCTTTTACTGAAACTTTAACAATTGGGGTAATAAATTCTAATAGGAACCCTGGTATTTCAATTAACCCTGGAAATGAAGATTCCAAGAAATTAATAATCAAACCTTTGATGTGCGAACCATCTTGATCTTGATCTGTCATGATCATAATGTGACCATATCTTAAGTTTTTAATATTTTCAGTATTGTAGTGCTTTTTATGTTGTAACCCAATGATTTGCTTTAAAGCTGTAATTTCGGCGTTCTTGGATACTTGATCTGCCAGCGCTTCTCTTACATTTAATAATTTACCTCTAAGTGGGAAACATCCGTAGTGATCTCTACCAACAACTGCAAGACCGGCAACTGCTAACGCCAAGGCAGAGTCACCTTCGGTAAGAATCAAAGTACACTTGTACCCGTCTTTTGTACCTGCCTTATTAGCATCATGTAACTTGACTTGACCTCTAATTCTTTGCTTTCTAGATCCATCAACTTTTTGTAATGCTTTATCTTCGTTCATTCCAGCAATTTCCATTAATTTATCAGCTATCCCAGTCTTGAGAATTTTAGTTATAAATTGCTCAGATATGACGACCTTACTTCCAAACTGCTGAGGTTTGGTGGTAAGTTGTTCTTTAGTTTGTGATGTGAAGGCTGGATTTTCAATTAAACAGTTGATAAAAATAAACATATTATTACGGACATCAACAGGTTTAATCATGAGCTTTTTCTTACCTTTAGCCTTCTTATTCAAGTTTTCTACCAACTTGTTGATAATTTGATCGCTGACGTATTTAACATGCGTACCACCAGAAGTAGTTGCAATTGAGTTAACAAACGATACTTGGTTGAAAGAGCCGTCTGAAACAGCAAATGCTAATTCCCAACGGTCATTGATGACCTCATGAACTATAGTAGATGGCTTAAGGGCATCCAACTTAATGGCAGATGGGACAGGAGTTGGAGTCCCGTCAACACTGTTGCTGACCTCTTCAATTTTGAGCTCAGGTTCTGGACTACCATTATTTCTTCTCTCAATTGCTCTAACATACATTTCAACATATCCTTTGAAACTTTTGATGGTTAATTTCTTCTCGTTTAAATAAACGTTACAATCCTTCACAGTACCACACAAATCATAAACTCTTCTTCTCAAAACACTTAAAGTGTCAGAATCCAAATTATCCATTCCAAACTTGGATAAATCAGGCTTGAAAGTGACCTTGGTGAATTCTCTCTTACTCTTGAGCTTAGTGATTTTGGGTTTCGAAACTTTAGACATATTGTCCGACCAAACTTGCTTGTACAAACTTTCAGTGTTCAAATCAGCAGTCTCAACTGAAAATTCAGTCGAGAATATATTACATAACTTGGCACCAAACCCGTTTCTACCACCGGTGACCTTCTTCTCGTCGTCATCATAATTCGAAGACGTAAGTAAATTACCGAAAATTAACTCAGGGATATAGATTTTTTCCTTGTCGTGGATTTCAACAGGGATACCCTTACCATCGTTCAACACTTCGATTACATTATTTTCTGGGTCGATGTTAACCCTGATATTCTTCATGCTGGGGTCTCTAATCTTGTTGTCAGCGGCATTGACCAATATTTCATCAAAGATCTTGAAAAGACCGGGAACAATCGTTACATCCTTAAACTCCATCCTGCCATGGTCCTGGTCAAAGCACCACATCTCAGTCGTGGATTTCTCAACCGACCCAATATAAGTATCAGGTCTCTTAAGAATATGCTCTAGCTGCGACAACTTTTGATACTGATCCGAAGCATTCCCCTTCTTACCATTAGAAGTGGCATTTGAACCTGACAGCGGAGGAGTTGCAGAGGATGACTTACTAGATGCCTGACTTTTAGAACCTCCCTTCTTCGTCACTGGAGCTGGTCCATCCGAGAACGACTCGTCAGACATGTAATCTGACTCGGAATCACTCATATTATTCCGTAAACTTAACCTATTAACAATTCAATGATCTTTCCACTTCCTTTCTCTAATGTTGCAAAACTAATGTGTGTGTTTCATGTTTTGATCTACGCGTGTATTTTCCCAATTGATTATATGTAGGTACACGCGATTTCCAATTATCACCACCCACCATCGACTTCACATACTCCAAGATGAACTACATCCTCATACTCCAAGATGAACTACATCTCTACAAGGACTCTCCTGATATTGAGCTAACCCTCGGTCTGGTTAGTAGTTCGGTTGAAGTGAGACAAAAATAACGCGACTGTATTTGCAGAATTGGTGCCAGCGGAGTATTGGCCAATTGATATTGAATGATCTCACTAAAGCGTTACCGCTCCGCTCTGGCCCTATCCGGGGAGGACGATTGCATCGAGCTTTGCTCCCCTTACGGGGAGATCTCAACTCTCACTAGGGCTAGTAGTACTACCGAAGGGAGACAGGCTGAACGCAGTTGTTCTCGCCGGATAGGCGTCAGCGGAGCGTCTTGCGATTGTTAGTGATTTAAACATCAAAGTGTTTACACTGGTTATTGGTACCTCAGGCTAAAATGTCCCCCTGGAATTTGGGATCATACTAAAGAATTAGAAGTGGTAGTACAAATATTATCAATATTTCCTTAAATCTATTATGCTATTTAATGCTATTAACCTTAATTTTGAGATAATGTGAAAACTCTTTCCATGTCCCTATATATATATATTTTGTATTAAGAGAAAGAGATATAAAAAGGTTTTACTATTACTTGCGTTTTAAACCTTTTTGAATTCTTTCAAATTCTTCGTCATCAATATCATCACCTTTTCTCTTTCTGCCCTTTTTACTTCCACCGTATTTCAGTTCTAATTTTTCAATTAAACTGTCTAATCTTCCAGATTGCCTACTTTGGATCAAACTTTTCAAATCCGATTCATTCTTTAATTTCTTTTTACCGGCTGTAAGTTTCAATTCCAATTCTTCAGCTTCCTTTGCCTCCTTGCTTAGTTTCTTCAACATTTGCTTAACTTTTGTCTTTCTAGACTTCACGTATTTATTCCAAGTCTTTAACGCAACTTTATCCAAACAAAATCCTTCTCCCTCTACTTTGCCAGTATTGGCGGTGGTTTCAGCATCGGCTTCGCATTCGCCTTCACCCTCAGCTGCAGAAACAGCGCCTTCGATGATCTTGAACACACGATCTTCTTCTGATTCGTTGAACTCCAAATGTGGAATAACTTCAAATAACTTCAAGAAATCACCTTCAAAGTAGCTGAAATTCTGTAATATATCATTCTTCTCCTCATTTGACCCCTGGTAAACTTTTCTATCCTCATCAATCATCTCTATTGAAATACCTTGGTTAATGTTGTCAAAGTATTCCTTCCAGTTAAAGTCATCCCCATCTCCATCATCGTCACCGCTGCCACTCCCCAACCAGCCAGTCTGGTCGTACTTGGCCCGACTAGCGGTGTTCCCCAAAATACTGTAAGAAAACTGAATCTTTGGGAATATATCCACATCAGCAACATCTTGATTCTGTTGCTTTAACTTATCTGGATGATACTTGAGACATAACTTCTTGTAAGACTTTTTAATTTCTATTGGAGTAGAATCTTTTGGAACTCCTAACACTTCATAAGGTTCAATATCTGGAAATGGAATCGTCATTTCCTTTTCTTCTCTTTGTGTCCTTTCGTTTTGCTTCCCTTGGTTCCTCTTTCCCGCTTCCTTATATTTATGATCTACCATATTCAAAATTTTGATGATGGCCCAGCACACACGCGCGCGCTCCTCTACCTCCTCCTACCACTACTACAACTAATCCAAATTGTACAGTCCTCACTTATACTACCCTATTTCACTCCAGATATATGTACTTCTAACCTTAAGGCACTCTGCCGGTCCCTCCCCGGGAAGGGGAATTGCATAGAGTTTAGTTCCTTTAAGGAGATATGCTACTATTGGATTTGAATTATATAGTAGGTGTATAATCGGAATAAAGAAGAATTAAGGGTAACATTTAGAAAAGTTTTATAATAAAGTTAACTTATTAGATTGTTTACAATTTTCTACTTTAGTTCAATTGCAGGTTTGATTTCCTTCATAAATATATTGTTTTTCTTTTTCAAATTGTTGTATTGTGCTTGTAATGTAAGTTTTTTTGACCAATCGACACCAATCGGGACTAATCTATTATTTATCTTTTATGTCAACTAATCAAAAAAAAAAAAGTTAACCTAAATTAAATCTGAAGTGAATTTGTAGAGACGGTGAAAGTTATCTATAGATGACTAATTCGGTGTCGCTCAAATTCTTATTTCAATTCATCGAGAGATTCTTCAATAGCTTTAGTGATCTTGTCAACGTGACCTTCATAGACAGAAACACCCATGTGACCAACTCTGAAATACTTACCAACAAGAGCCTTGTGGATACCACCGGCAACGGTGAAACCCTTTGTGCTTAACTTGGATAATAATTCGGCACCGTTGATACCTTCAGGGAAGTAAATTGCGGTTAACCCATTAGCAGCAACAGATTCGTTTAATGGTAAGATCTTGAAACCAAGTTTTTCCAAGTTTGACTTGAATTGCTTAGAAACAGAGGCATGCTTGGCAAATCTTTCGTCCAAAGTTTCGCTTAAGATTTCGTCAAGGGAAACCTTTAATGCGGTAACAGTTTGAACAGCTGGGGTGGCAAAGTAAGCACCCTTACCAGCTTCGTAAGCTTGCATAATTGGGGTCCATTTCTTTATTGAGGCAAAGTAAGTAGTATCCTTAGCTCTGGAAAGGGCCTTGGCAACAGCTCTTTCACTGGCAAATGAGATAGATAAACCAGCTGGTACACCAATAGCCTTTTGAGAGGCAGTCAATGCAAAATCGACGCCCCATTTGTCAAATTCTAAGTCTTCAACACCAACGGAACAAACACCGTCAACAATAATCAAAGTTTCTGGGGAAACCTTCTTGACAACAGCGGCAATGGCTCCAACATCACTAACAACAGAAGTTGAAGTATCAACGTGGGTAATGGTGATAGCTTTGTAACTAGTCTTTTGTAATTGTTCTTCAATCTTAGCTAATGGAACAACATCACCAACCTCAGCGGTTAAGACGTCAACATCAGCATCGTAAATCTTTAAACAGTCAGCAAACCCATCTGAGAAAAACCCAGTAGATAATACAAGCACTTTTTCACCAGGGTTAATGAAATTTGAACCAGCAATGTCCCAACCTAAAGTACCAGAACCAGCGATAACGTATGGTTGAGCCTTAGCATCAGTTGACTTAAATAACTTTCTCAAGTTAACCAAGACACTTTGGAAAGTAGAAATGAACTCTGGAGAAGTGTGTGCTTGAGATGGAGTAGCCATGGCGAATAAGACTGGGTCTGAAAATTCAATTGGACCCGGGATCATGGTAAGCTTGTGAGCAGCTTGCTTATATGGAACAGACATGATTGGAGTATTGACGAGTGATCTAGATAATAAACGGTTAAAAGGAAACTTAATATGTTTGATTCGATTGAACATATACAGGATAACAACACCGAGAATAAGAAGTAAGAAAGAGAAGAAGTAAGACGAAGAAGAAGAAGAAGAAGAAGAAGACAAATTTCGTCGTTGAAATATCCAAATTGCGGAGACCCCCGATATCCTCCAATGCAGTTCGTGCGGCTACTGCCCTCACCAATGGATATAAGGAAGTCAGCAAGAGAGAGGGAAATAGAGAATCTCAATATTGCTTGAGTGGACCGCTGCATATAAGGCGCCCTGATTTAACCAAGTAATGTAGCTTAGGGCCCTGTTCATACAAATCTAGACTTTGTTATATATGTTTTCCTACATTTTTTCTTTTCATTGTTGCCTACCCATAGCGCCTAATTAGGCAATTATACCCTTTCCCATTGATATTTTAGGTGTCGGGATGTTGAAACTGTAATCAATACAATTTCAATTCCCTTGCTGCTAATATTACTTGGGTGGTTTTTAGATTAGATTCCTTCTTTTAAAAATATAAGATAACATTGGATTGGTGGTAATAAAAAGAGATATTGTTAAAATGGCACCCCGATTTTAAGACGCTCCGCTGGCGCCTATCCGGCGAGGACAACTGGCGTTGATCTTGTCACCCTTCTAGCCCTCCGGGAGTACATAGTAGTTTCCCCTTAGGGGAACAAAGCTCGATGAAATCGTCCTCCCCGGATAGGGGCCCTAGCGGAGCGGTACAATATAAAGTATAAATTGGATTAAATTAAATTAAAGCTCCAGTAGTCTATACTCGTATAGCAATAAATTCTTCTCACCATACAAATTTTCAGCCATTTGAAAAGTATTTAAACATAGTCATGTTTCATCTACTGGTCTAATAATATTATTTGTCTGACACTTATTTATGTTGTGCTGCGTTGTGTTGTCTTTATTAAACTGAACCTTACTTTATAGCACATTTAGAGGTGTCGGGTTGTATTATGTAATATATAGGTTTTGCAACCTGCAGAATCTACTCTTTTTATTTTTATTTTTATTTTTATTTTTATTTATTTTTCCCTTAGATTTGGGTGCAAATATATTTGTGAACAGATTGAATATTTTTATCATACAAAAGTGTTTCTTTATAAAAGCTAGGATGCCAACAGCTATTTTCATTGGTGAATCTTCATCTCTTACCTTTTTGGTGTGGAAATTATCTATGAAGAAAGATTGGGTTATCACGGTGGTACTTGAAGACGATACTACCTTTTTAATGAATGTTGATAGGCAGCTCACATTCCATTTCGGGTCAAACAGCTTTTCGGTAAGACCAAAATTGTTAGCTTCAACTTTAACTGACAGGTTGGTAGAGAGTATTGAGAGTAGTTTTGATTATGTCTTCCTAAGTCCAAAGGTTGGATATTGCTTTACAACGTATCTTCCAATAATTAGAAAAATGGTATCGCAGGCTACTGTCATTCTCGTAGATTCTTGTTTATTTGGAGAGAGAATTGTTGCCAGGCTTAATTGTAAGTACGTTTCGATGATTTATTCAGATGTTGATTGCCGAAAGATTGCAAGGGGAAAGTATTACTTAAACACTAATTGTGGAAGCTTTGATTTTTATGTTGGTAGAGGAGCTCGTGGAAGAAAGAAGGGTATGATGAACGAGTTACAAGAAGTTTACCAAAGTTTAGAAATTGGTAAATGGGAATTTGTTTCTTTTTTAAAGTTAAATAGCCTTGTTTTTGTAAATGTTGTTAATTTAATTTGTATTGAGAGTTTATCATTAATATTTGAACAACCCGATGTTCTTGAACTTGGTGGTAATGATTCCTTAGCTTTACCCATGATGAAAGGTTTATATCAAGAATTATCAATATTATCAAGTCTCTACCAGGATAAATCCAGAAAAAACTATCTTAATCCATTAAAATTAGATCTAGAAGAATTAATTTTAAAGGAAGATACATTAAGAAGACAGAGACAAGAAATTAGCAAACAGAGTGATACACATATAAGCTTTATTGAATCACCCAAAATGTTTTATGATTTTGTACAAAATTTTGAAATTGAAATAATCCCAATTATTTCTTTATTACTAGATATTGCAGATTCTATTAAATTTTATACACCAGTTTTAGAGTCACTTTTAAGTTTTTTAACTAGACTAATTACCATTAGAGAGGGAGAAGGAGAATTATTTAGCTTTGCAGGTAAGGAAAAGTTAAAGTCGATTCCGTATAAATTAAAGAATGGGATAAGTCCGGAAGAAAACATGATGAATTTTCCACCTTTTAAACCGTTACCAAAGGCAACAGAGCCAAAATATTCAAAAATAGGTGAAAGTATCAAATTTATTACAAATCCAATAGTTTTTATGACTGGGATTCTGATAGATAATCCTAATAAAGATAATGAAGAATATGAAACTTTACAAGAATTGGTTAGAGGAACTGAAAGTTTATGTTATCCTGACGAGTTTTATGACTGTAAAGAAGAAACTGATGATGATGAAGGAAAGGATGAACAAAAAGAAAAAGAAGAAGAAGAAGATAAAGATTTCCAGAAAGATACTCAACCCCAATCAGTACTGGAACTCCCAATGGGAGTGCCAATGTACGACCATATATTTTATGCTAATGGAACTGTGTTCAATGGTGATGGATCTCGATCTGGATCTGCTCCTGTTGGTATCCCATTGTCGAATGGAGGTATCTATTTCCCACCTCCAACTTCTGCTAATGCACAATATCCTAGTTTATCAAAGAAGAAATTACCTAGTTTCTTCAGGAAAACTATCCCAACTACCAAAAATACATCAACAAAGCAATTGTATGAATCTCATACTCATTTAATGGAATCAGTTCAATTCAATAGCTTTTTAGAGAAAGCAACATCTGGAAGATATGGAGATGCAGATACATCAGTAACTATTTTAAATAGTGCAAACAATAGTAGTAAAGGGAGTACTCCAAGTAGGGGGAGTTCAAAAGTCGAATTATTAAAGAAGGATGAACAGATGTAAAAGATGAAAGGAAGGGGAATAGCCAAATAAATATTTTTTGAAATCCCAATCAAATGATAGATCCTTGTAGATAATGAAATAAAGTCGTTTTTGTTTTTGCTGCGAATTGTTAGAGAAGTATAAGGTAATTTATTACTAGCTCCGGATAGGGTTAAAAAAGACCGAAGAGAAACAAACTCAACGCAGTTATCGTTAGAGGAGAGGCTCCAGCCAAGCGACTTACAATATGGTGAAATTTAACTATACCAAAATGTGGGTACCACTCTGCTAGGGACCATATCTAGGAAGTAAAATTACATTAAGCTTGAGGTTCCACCTTGGGGAGATATTCTTAATCTAATATAACCGAAGACTCAAACTTAACATAATTGTCTTTTCTATATAATATATGTCATTTTTTGCAGCCTATTTAAGGTGTATCGATGTATGCAGGTCGGAATGAAAATATATAAGGTGAGAGACATTTATAGGAGATGAAACAGGAACATCAAGATATTCATACTTTATATTTGTATTTGATAGGCAACTAGAAATGAAAGGGAATACTTTATTGACGTCAAAATTGAAGACAATTACGTTTGAAAATACTACTGAGGAAATACGTAATGATGCTGTGAAGTTGATTCCAGGACGCGCCATGGAATGTTTAGTGGTGAAGAGGAATGATTCAATGCAAAAGAGAATAAGTGAAGTTACAAAAGTGGTGAATGAAAACGGCAGTGCTGTGCTATTGGTGGCTAAGGGAGAAACGATATCGAAATTGGTTTCCATTGTGGAGATAGCGAAGAAGAGTTTACTCGAGACGACGAAGGTATCCCAGTATAACAAGATAAGTCTGGTACTAGAAGAAAGAAGAGACACGAAGAAAGATGAGGAATCGACCGCTGACGATGGATACTCAAAGGTTCAAGAAAGGGTAATACTAAGCATTTTGCTCCTTAAAGTAGATCCTACAGTTGAGCCAATAATTGAAGGCACCCAATGGAACAAGCAATCATAATAATCAAACTTCATTGTATCCGGTCCTCCCTGATTTCCAGTGGAGCTGTACCCACTTTAAAGGGCTAATCTTATATATCAATCGGAAGACGCTCCGCTGGCGTCTATCCGGCGAGGACAACTGCGTTGAGCCTGCCTCCCTTACGGGAGTAATGTTTACTCCCAGAAAGGCTAGCACTAGCGACCGAAGGGAGAAGAGCTCGATGCAATCGTCCTCCCCGGATAGGGGCCCTAGCGGAGCGGTACCATTCAAAAGAGATTATTTCAAAGCCAATTCTAAGACCCTCTCTCTATCCGGCGAGGACAATTGAGATTGACAATGTATATATATATTAAGGTGGTGCCTAGGCCCTACAGTATCTAATGGTATATATCTTCTTGAGATGAGCTTATCACGTGACCTAGGTCAAAAATAAAATAATAATAATAATTAAAAAAAAAAATGATATGAATAGATGTAAAATTATTTGAGAAGAAGAAGGGATTAAAGGCGGGTGGAAAAGGAAGATAGAAAGAGGGGGAAAGGAGGATTCTATATAGACAAATAAGAACATAAAAGTTGTAGTAAAAACCTTTATTATTAGTGTAGAGGAAGGTTTGAATTGCAACCTTTATATGGTGCCACTTCCGACCTGAGAAGCCCTCGGAAATGGCGTTATGGTCTCTCAACCAATAACCTGTGTCTAATTATATTACACAAAATTGGTGGAAAATCGTAAGACTAACCAAACCCAGCGGGAAAACTTCAAACAACCTCGTTTTAAAGATACAACACGTTAACATTAAACTGGTCTTTCGTTGAACGATACATACTAAACTAAACAAATATTCATAATGGCTATTGACGCAGCAACCTTCAAGTTCGAAACTCCTCAATTCGACCCAAGATTCCCACATCAAAATCAATCCAAGCACTGTGCTCAATCCTATGTTGATTACCACAAGTGTGTTAACGTTAAGGGTGAAGAATTCGAACCATGTAAGATCTTCTTCAAGACTTTCACATCTTTATGTCCTGTCGATTGGGTTGAAAGGTGGGATGACCAAAGAGAAGCCGGTAAGTTCCCAGTCAAGTTAGATTAAGCGTCATCTTATCCCCCATTCATCCATCTACAATCCATATAAACCTTCAATTTCACTCAAAAAAATTATAAGTTAGTCATGATATTATATATACACTACAATACAAGTATAAAATAATAATCCTACTCCTCCTCCTTCTCCTCCTAGGTTTTCCTTCCTTGCTCCGTAGATTATTTCTTCTTTTTTAGTGAGTTCATCTTATACGTAATATTATACCTATTTCCTATACAGCGAGCTATATATTTGAAAATATACTCAATACGATATATTAATTTATATACGTTACCGCTCCGCTAGGGCCCCTGTCCGGGGAGGACGATTGCATCGAGCTTTGCTCCCCTTACGGGGAGATCTCGACTCGACTCCCAGTAGGGCTTGAAGGACGACCAAAGGCAGGCAAGTCCAACAAAGTTGTACTCTGCGAATAAGTGCCATCGGAGCGTCTTTTGCGATGAGGTGATGTTTTGCCAGCACTGAAGCGGTACCTCCAAGCTAAAAGCAGTAAAATTGGTGCATTACAGGTTCTGATATTCACTTGGTTAAATCTGCCTCTACAAATTTCCTATTTACATTTTAATAAAGACTGTTTTCCAATTATTGAAAGTAATATTAAATTCAATAGCTTTTGAATTAATTAGATTTTTTTGAATACATGTCTTAGTACAACCTTAAAAATACTTATAATTAATACCACTCAAAGAGATTAAAACATTGCAATTGACCTTATGACGGTGTATATTGGAACTTGATCTAACCTCACTCTGGGCCAAGAAATCTTTAATCACTCGAAATTATAACCCAAAAGGAAATTGGAAGTTGATCTCTCCCTGTAAGGGGAGCAAAGCTCGATGCAATCGTCCTCCCCGGATAGGGGCCCTAGCGGAGCGGTCTTCTTTGGAATATCTAAGAAATAACCATCGTAAGAGACCCCCCGCTGCCTATCTGCTGAGAACAACTCTATTTGTTGAGCTGGTTAGAATAATGTTACCTGTATGATGAATGTAAGATAAAGTCAAGAGATCACATAAAATCATCTTCACCCCAATCTTCAGCTTTATAAGCTGGATCATTCATTCTAATATTTTCTTCAGTGTGTAAATCACCATAAGGATCCTTATTTCTTACTTTCAATTCTTGATATTGCTTAGCTAAAATTCTTTCTTCGTTCTCAGCTTCCCTTTCTTTCCTCTTCTTATCAGATTGATACTTTGTCACAAGTAAATTTTGATCTTTGATAAATTGGTCTGTTGATATCTCTGTCTTTGTCTTGGTTATTTTGTTCACAATAGCATTGTCCTTCTTCAGGATGAAAACTTTCTTAACCTTCTTAGGATTCTTAAATGTAACAGTACCATCGTCCATTGACCCGTCAGTATGAAGGTTGTCGACCGGAGTGTATATAATTGTGATATTGTTCAATTTACTGGCTTTGATGGAGTTAGCCTTAGTGAATTGAGCAAGGCCCTGCAACAAGGACTCCGAGAGTTGCAACAGTTCAAAGTTAACCAATTGTTCCTCCTCTGTCATTTGGAGGTAGATGTGAGCAGAAGAATAATTGTCAACATGAAACCATAAATTCTTAGGGTGTGAATGCTTTATAAGTGGGACATTTTCATGCTTGTCCTTTCCCATATAAATGGATCTAACGATTGGCTCAGAAAGTCCAAAATCGTCATCATTTGCAGACTCGACTGTAGTATAAAAGAAAACCATTATTCAAATTTTATTAGCCTTCTCTTTCAACCTTACAACCAACCTCGGTCCAAACTATTACTATTACTTCTACTATTACTTCCTCATCGTCCTTTCCCTTACAAAAAATTTTCCTCATATGTTTTAGCTGCAAATTTCCTGCATAAATCTTCCCTCCCACTAGTTACCTACATTAACCAGCTGTAATAGCATAGAACGTAACGTGCATACCGATCAATTGAATTGTTTGGCTTCTAAATTAGGAACTGGTTAGTTCTAACTTACTCCCTAACCTCCCTCACAAGTACTTACAAAAACTGTCTTGAAATTATATTGAGGTAACTTAACTAATCATTAAAGACGCTCCGCCGGCACCCATCCGGCGAAGACAACTGCATTGAGCTTGTCTCCCTTCGGTCGTTCTTCTAGCCCTACTGGGAGTTATGCAGATCTCCTCGAAGAGGAGCAAAGCTCGATGCAATCGTCCTCCCCGGATAGGGGTCCTAGCGAAGCGAAACGGTTACCATATTTCAGTACTTTTACGGGAAGTTGAATCCACAGACGCCTAATTTAATAGTAATATAGGGATGGTTGAGAAGAAGAGAGTTTTTGTGTCATTCAAAAAGTCATTATACTTTGAAACTAAACTAACTTGACTTTCGTCAGTTTTAAGACAGAATCATTCCATGTATTTTGAAATACTCGTCTAATATGTGTGTCGTCTTGGAGACAGGGCTGAAAGTATATTTACTAAACAAATAAAAAACGCGGTTATGTACAGGCTGTCCTCCCCCTGCGCACACTACTAAAAAATATCCATAACCGTAATAGGCAGTTAGTTTCAAGAATGCCTAAATTTCTTTCTTTTCACCTTTCCTTTCCTTTTCCTTTTCCTTTTCCTTATCGTTGCTTGGTCTAAGATTTTCTCCTCATCCTCCAGCCGTCGCTAGGGTTACCCCGTCATTACTGTTCTCCAGATACTCTAAGTATTGTCCATTCTTTTATACACCAAAGAGACAGATTGAGCCAGCAACCTTCTTCTACCTACTGCGCAAGACACGAGATCAACACAAATTTATACAAACACAGTTAAGCTAATATGGAATCACTTTTGGAATTCGAAGAAGCTTTGGCCTCTTCGAGTACTTCTAATTCAAATCCTTTGCTTCTTCAAACCTTGGAAAATAAACTTATTGACCGTTTGAACTGTCCTACCCCTTTCAATCAAGACTATACTGAAGATGACTTAATCAATGCAATGCTGTCATATAGCTTCGCCACAGATGAATTCACGTCGTGCTCCAAATGTGGGAACCAGTTGAACAACACCGCCGCTTACAAGAACTGCTGCCGTCACTTTGTTGAACTGAAGAACTATATCTCGCTGCACTTGGAGAAGACGTACTGGGTGTCGCTCATAAATAACCCAACTGGGACTATCAACACCTTGCCTAACTACACGACGATGCTCATCCTTCAGCAGGGTATCCCGCTGCAGTTGAGATCGATAGTCTGGAATAGGTTACTCTTGGTTGGTGAAACTATCCCAGAGACGTCAAGCTTGATCTATGAAAATTTCCAACATTCTTACAATCAGGAAATTTCTAAACAAATTTCGAAAGACCTTCACAGAACTTTCCCCAATGTTGCATTTTTCACTGTCGATAAGACTGTTGAGAACTTATCTACGATTTTAAATGTTTACGCTAACTTTGATGCTGAGCTTGGTTATTGTCAAGGTTTATTGTTTCTTGTCGGTGTGTTATACTATCATTTCCAGAACGAGAGCCCTGCATTAACTTTCCACTCGCTTGTTGTAATAATGCAATCAGAACTGGAGTTACGTGACATATTTACAGCATCAACCATGTCAAGTGAATTAAATAATTGGTTGGCAGAATTTTTAGGAATACTAGAAATAGTTGACGCTGATTTATTCAACCACTTACTGAAGAATGTTGGGATTGAATTCCAGGTATTTCTTTACCAATGGTGGTTATCATTTGTATCTAGTCACATTCCTGATCTTTCCATAATAAATCGTATAATTGACGTTTGTTTGACCCAGGGCTGGAAAGTTGGACTTTTTAAAATCTCCTTAGGGTTACTTTTAGTAAACAAACCGATATTAATGACTTTTGAAAAAGGTGATGAAGAAGTTATATATCAACATTTATTAAATGAATCGAGATGGGGGATTGCCGTAAATGACTTGGATTTATTTTTTGGTAAAACCTTAATGAGTTGGGATGATGGTAAATTATTTACTAAACTGAATGAAGTTGAAGAGAATATGTTCATTCCTCCAATAAAACCAAAGGGTCACGCTAGAACTTCCTCAAATATCATGGATACATTTAAACAATTATCACTTAATTTGGGTAGAACAAGATCTAATTCCGATAACACTAACATTTCTCCACAATCTGCATCTTCATCAACATCTTCGTTAAGCGTATTTTCCGCTGATACGGGTAGTAATGGGAATGGAGCAATTCGTTCACGAAGCAGTGAACTTGAATCAATTTATTCTGATTTAACTTCTACGCATAGTGATGATAAAACTCCATCAATCTCAGTAGCAGCTCCTACTGGTGGTTTATTTTCTAATTATTTGAAATTTCCATATAATCAAAGTTCACCATCAAGAATTGATAATGAATCATTGATTGAAGAAAATAAAATCTTAAAGGATTTATTAAGAGGAGCATTAGATATGATTGAAAAGGGAGAAAGGGATGAGTTGATTATACATGAAATTAAAGAGGTTATTGGGTAGTAAATATTGGTTGGAAATAGTTTTATATAACAGAATAAAAAAAATACATCAAACAAAAAAAAATCGTCTGCTCAATTTTTTTTTAATTGGTACATCTCCGCTGGGGCCCGTATCAAGGAGGAACAGCATTCTAGCTTTGCCTCTCTTCGAGGAAATAGTCATACTTATCAAACTCCTATATTCAAGTTATTGTCAATTGAGTAGAATATACATCCGCACCACATATGTTGATTAACCTGCATGTTATCTATTTAGGAATTACATACTATCAGGGCATATTCAAGCAAGTGTCATTAAAAAGGTATAAAAACAGTGTTTTGTATAATCCAATATAATATCTGCTATCCAAGTAAGTATATACGTTACCTGATATAGTTAATTTAACCTATTTTTAAATTTACTCCTGGAAGTAAGATAAAGATGTTAGGATGTCACTTGGAGTAGTAGTCATGTACGTAAATATAATACTGCCTCAGGTTTGCAAAAACGAGAAAATATTAACAATCATAATTACTTTGATTGTATATTACTACGTTGGCTCGATTGCCAAATCTGAATGATATTTACAGAACTTAGGTACTATCTATATACAGACGGTGAGTATCGTGTTACTGAAATAATTAGAGCTGAGAAATTTATAAAAAATTGTATATACTTTTATTTGTTAGAAAAGCATGGATATACATAAAGGTAGTGAATCTAGGTTAAGTAAAGACTAATTAAAATGGAACATACTTACATAAATATCTAAAAATCTAACAAGAATTTCAAAGCGAATTTTTTTCATAGAAAAGCCCGGGTTGTACTAGTGTGTGGTACGTTTCATACCTGCAACCTCACAATTGGGATTATTTCGGATTTAAGTACACATAGGAAGTTGTGGATACGAGAAAGAGGCTACCTCAAACTTTTCACCTAACTTTTACAAACAATATTTTTATTTTTTACGTCAGGATAATATTCACATTGGACATTAATTCATCTCATGAGTACCCCTGAGAAGTACATATTCCTGATTCTATTACCTCTTGGAATACTTGCAAACCCCACCTGTAAATACTAATTCAGGCACTTCGTTATGTCAGTCCATTAAACAGAATGCAGTGAGTGTGAAAGTACCACACCGGATCTATTCTATTACTTATTTGAACTCAACCTTCCTTCCGGAAGTCGATATAGTTAACTGCAGGACAAGAGAAAAATGTGAACCGAAACTTAAATTAAGGACGCACTGCATCGTGATCTTCGTAATTTATGCACGGCAAAATTAATTTTATCGCTTAACAATATTAGAAAGTGTTGTAAAATTGACGATGTTAAACGACATCATTATAATTAAGCGCCAAGCTAACGTATAAAAGACAGACTTCTATACGTCACAACATGGTTGTATAAAATTTCCATATTGTTACTCTTTAGATTGGTGGTTTGGTAGTGGGGGGGGTGCAAGGAAATTCTGTTAAAATACCACTTCTAATTGTTTCATAATTTAGTACCACATGAATCTCAATACCCTATTTAAACACAAAGTTTATTCTGAGTATGCCGTGCCATTTGTAAATTTAAATCCCCCAATGAGAGTATAAAAAATTGTAAGTATGGTCTGCCTTACACCTATTTTTCTAACTTACTCTCTTCTACTTGAAATTTTCTTACGGCATTATTATTCATGAAATCAATTCGCCGAAGATTCTAAATGAACTTCGGAAAATGGAGCAAGCAACTTTCGGTCTTAAAATCTCTTTAAATAATAATAGTGCACTGAAAATTTACACTTTCAAAAAATGTGAATATATGGCGTGTTGAACCAACTGAGAAGAATTAGTGCTTAAACAATATCCACATCTTCTTTACCATTATGATTAATTGAATACTACCTAAGATATTAACTACCACTAAACGCATTATCTAATTAGGTAGCTTATAATTCAGAATATCATAATATTTTCCCTCACCTTCTCTTACAAATTCTCGTCGCAGCAGGAAAATTTAGCAGCTCAAAAAGACCCCAAACATGCGTGGACATCATTTAATTTCCCCCTTCTAATGTAACTTTCGGAAAATCTAGCTAAATAATAAGATTTCGGTTGTATACCAAACACCGGTTGCATTGTGGAATATTACCTTTCCTGGCTGATTGTGGAAGCTAATTCTTTTTTGTGTGGCTACATTACTCTAAGAAATCCGATACCTAAAAAGTGAAAACTGTTACACAAACGCTGTTTATCGTCCAGATTTCATTTCAAAATGCCGTGTCGATCTTAAAGGATAATGTGTGTATTGACGACGAGTAGAAACTTAAACCGAGTTTTCGTAAAAAATACAATCTGTAACTTCAATTATATCTTAAAAATAAATTTTGCTAAAAATTTTATTACTCGATTGTCCGTTGTTGTGTTTGTCTTACACTGTTATATAATTAGATTTTATATGCATTTACCTCAAAAAATCACCTTCCAAAAATTACTCACTTGAAGATCCCAAGTAATACCCTTACACTACAACGAATTGCATCAACAATGAGGACTTTCAATATACTTCAGTTGTCCAAAATCTCGATGGATCACATTTTTTTCAATCTGCCGCATGTACCACATTTTTTCGTCAAGGTGTACGTGCATATCCGCAAGACGTTTAAAAAATTCACTCCTCGCTTATATTTGGGTGCTTAGATCTTATTAGAGGTTTTTTACTTTCAACAATACCTAGCAAGTCGAAACAACAACCATCTTCAAGATATATATCAAGTGGATGTTGAGTAATAAGTACTAGCTATAAAGTTCAAAACCAATTTTTACCATCTTTATGGTTTTCTTTTGAAGTACAGTTCACAATTAGAGCACCCTCGCCTTATTATTTTTAGCTTAATTCGTATCGAATACGAATACAATTTGCCGCATACATCGCATAACTCTTTAGATAATTCCATCTGCAAGTACAGATATAAACATGCACATACAATTGCACGATTCTAGCGTGCTCTGGATTTAAAAAGCAAAAAAATAAAAATGAAATGCTATCCCCTTATTTTCAGGAAGTTATAATATAAATACGGATAATAATTCCCTTAAAGTCTTCTAAATATGTTTGTTAAGTTAAATCAAAACTATTCTGAGGTTATCATGCTAAATTTATCGGTGATATCCCTTTGGGTTCTTTTTGCCAGTTTTGTCAAAGCTGACGAAATTTCTGGAATCTTTACTGGAATTAATTACATCACATTTGCTAACCAGGATCCAGGTTGGTTTGAAGATGGATATCCAGGGTGCGCACAATGGGATGCCCAAGTTACTTTTAGCATAGATGGAAATGTTGCGAGCCCAGGAGATACATTTTCTTTAAGTATGCCCTGTGTTTACAAATTTGCTTCTGGTCAATCCACTATAGATCTTTCAGCTAACGGCCTTTCATATGCTACTTGTTCATTAACCAATGGTGAAGATATTGTTACATATTCTGCCTTGGCATGTACAATGAATACTAATGTCAACACCAATACGTACGTTACTGGATCAATTGAATTCCCAATTGTATTCAATATTGGTAACGGTGGAGGAGCAGTCGATCAACAATGTGCTAATTATTTTACAGCTGGGGGATCGAATAATATTGTTTGGACTGATGTTAATGGAAATTCACCAATTCTGGCAACAGCCAATTTCAATTCTGGTAGTCCTGAATTCACTGGAGTAGAAGATCCAAGTCAATTCAATTTCGTTGCAAGAACATTAGTAACCAGTTCACAAAGTCAAGCTGTAGTCTTAGGAGCCTCGTGTTCAAGTGGGACCATTCAAGGTACTATTACCATTCTGATTTCTGGGGGCAGTATCGATTGCGACTCTGCCGCAGTTTATATGTCTAGTATATTCAATCCTTGGTATGCTCCTCAGGAAAGTAAAACAGTTCCTACAATAACTTCAAATACCTGCACTAATGGAAAGTTTCAAGTGTCATACAGCAATGTTCCTGCCAACAATCGTGTTTACTTGGATATTTTAATTAATCCTGTAGACTATAATCAAGGTGTTGTTTATGGATTTTCCGACACATTCAAATGTTCCTCTGCTCGATGGTCCACAAGTGATTCTTACACAGTAACATTGGCTCCAGTTGCATTAGGTAACCAAGGATCAAATGGATGGATAAGACAAGTAACAACAGAAACATGGACTGGAGCAACAACTGAAATTACCACATTAAATACACCAGCTTCTGGATCAGACGGAACTCAAACAGTTGAAGTATTGGTTCCTATTCCTACCGTCACAACAACAGTTTGGTATACCGGTTCAGTAGAGTCAAGTACCATTATATCTGCTACCCCAGGGGGCACAGCAACAAAAATAATAGATGAACCAAATCCAAGAACCACCGTCACTGTTACAGACGGTGTCTCTGAGGCTTCTACAACCACTATTACTGCTGCACCTGGAGGAACTAATATTGTTAGTGTTGATGAGCCATACGTCACCGTTGACTATACGTTCACCTGGGGTAAATCATTTGTTTCGACAACAACTACAATTGTTGACGGTACCGAGTCCATCATACTCGAAGTTCCTACTCCAACTACCACCGTAACTGTCACTGATGGTGTTGATCCAGCATCAACCACAACCATTACTGCTGCTGCTGGCGGAACTAACATTGTCAGTGTTGATGAGCCATATGTCACCGTTGATTCTACCACCACCTGGGGTCAATCATTTGTTTCGACAACAACAACCATCGTTGACGGTACCGAGTCCATTGTTCTCGAAGTTCCTACTCCAACTACCACCGTAACTGTAACTGATGGTGTTGATCCAGCATCAACCACAACCATTACTGCTGCTGCCGGCGGAACCAATATTGTCAGTGTTGATGAACCATATGTCACCGTTGATTCTACCACCACCTGGGGTCAATCATTTGTTTCGACAACAACAACCATCGTTGACGGTACCGAGTCCATTGTTCTCGAAGTTCCTACTCCAACTACCACCGTAACTGTAACTGATGGTGTTGATCCAGCATCAACCACAACCATTACTGCTGCTGCCGGCGGAACCAATATTGTCAGTGTTGATGAACCATATGTCACCGTTGATTCTACCACCACCTGGGGTCAATCATTTGTTTCGACAACAACAACCATCGTTGACGGTACCGAGTCCATTGTTCTCGAAGTTCCTACTCCAACTACCACTGTAACTGTCACTGATGGTGTTGATCCAGCATCGACTACAACCATTACTGCTGCTGCTGGTGGAACTAACATTGTCAGTGTTGATGAGCCATATGTCACCGTTGACTCTACCACCACCTGGGATAAATCATT
>JANIVZ010000067.1:0-77415 GCA_030578175.1 Dujonia santamariae | reverse complement strand
CTGGATACAGCTGAAGAAATAGCCGAACTGGAGACATCTGAAGAAGTAGCTGAACTAGAGACATCTGAAGATGCAACTGAACTAGAGATATCAGTGCTGGAAGTTGCTGAACTGGAGACGTCTGAAGAAATAGCTGAACTAGAGACATCTGAAGATGCAACTGAACTAGAGATATCAGTGCTGGAAGCTGCCGAACTGGAGACGTCTGAAGAAATAGCTGAGCTGGAGACATCTGAAGAAATAGCTGAGCTGGAGACATCTGAAGAAATAGCTGAGCTGGAGACAGCTGAAGAAATAGCCGAACTGGAGACATCTGAAGAAGTAGCTGAACTAGAGACATCTGAAGATGCAACTGAACTAGAGATATCAGTGCTGGAAGCTGCTGAACTGGAGACGTCTGAAGAAATAGCTGAGCTGGAGACATCTGAAGAAGTAATTGAGCTGGAGACATCTGAAGAAGCGACTGAACTAGAGATATCAGTGCTAGAGGCTGTGGAACTAAAGACTGCTGAACTGGAGACTGCTGAACTGGAGACTGCTGAACTGGAAACTGCTGAACCAGACACATCTGAACTGGAGACCGCAGAACTAGAGACTGCGGAACTGGAAACTGCTGAACCAGACACATCTGAACTGGAGACCGCATAACTAGAGACTGCGGAACTGGACACTGCTGAACTGGAGACCGCATAACTAGAGAATGCGGAACTAGAGACTGCGGAACTGGAGACTGCTGAACTGGACACTGCGGAACTGGACACTGCTGAACTGGACACTGCTGAACGGGACACTGCTGAACTGGACACTGCTGAACTGGATTGGACTAAACTAGAAGCAACAGAACTTGACACCGATGAAGGAATAGGTGGAGATGCTGGAACAGGAGCACAAGGGGCACAGTTTGGCTTTGTGCTTCCAGCCGGAATTCCAGTACCAAGGTACTGAATACCGCCGTTGAAAAATGTTCCAGTCGTACCAAAAGTAGTAGTAACAATTACAAATGATGCTGGATCATATCCAGTACCAATTTTATAATTTACAGAGTAAATCCCACTTTTAATTGTCAAAGTGTCACCAGCGTAAGAAAAAGAGTTAATTATACCACCGAATCCAAGAACATTACCATTTCCAAAACCTGCAACGATAAATGTTGGAGTCAGAGATACACTGATATCAGTTCTGAGGGAAGATGTCTTAGATGTAAGGTAGAAAGTTTGACCCGGAGCTGTGTATACGTTAGCGTTAATATACACATTTGAACCAGCACCAATGACAACACAACCACCCCCGGTAACAGAGGTACTAAAAATCCATTCTTCGTTTAGTAAACAAATTTCACCGTTATTTGTAACACTATTAATTGAAGTGAAATATAAATTTGAGAATGGCGTAGTTTGTGAATAAAACATCATTTGACCACCAAAATCATTGGTAATAGTCGTACCTTGAATTGAGTAGTAATTACCAATACCACCAACAGTATTAAAGAAAAACTGACCACTGTTGTAAAAAGTAGTTGTTAAAGTGTACATGAAAGGATCCAAAAGGTTGTTAATTGAGTTTACCACAAGGAGACCAGTGTTTGAAAGAGTGGTTGCAGGATACCCAGGTGCGAAATCCGCTGTCAAATAGGAATAAGTATCTTTCATATCAATGTACAACTGACCATTGTTGTTAATGTTACCGTAAAAAAAGACGTTTTCATTATGTATATACCAGTAAGCACTTGGATTGATGAGAATATCATTAAAGTAGGAGTCAACTAAAGTTCCAGTAGTGTATGTATTGGTCGATATAGTTGTCGTAGCAGCTAGACAAACTGAAGCCATGGTAAGGACATTCCAAAGAGCGTTTTGAAGAGTTCTAACACGCATCTTGCTCTTGTTTCTATTTGTTCTAAATAATATAAGAAAAGATAGCTTGATGGGCAAGGAAATTGGGCTTTTTTATAGCTTAAAGAGCTTGGTGGAAGTTTCAAGATTACATAAATATACAATTAGAAAAGTGCCCGTCAGAAAATTTTGCAACACAAATTTAAGCTTTTATTTTTTTAATGCACTTTCAGATTGAAGAACAATGTACTAAAATACGCCAAAACTATTCTTTTCATCTCGTTAACGATATTGTTTATTGGAAAATATTCCCGCTAGTGTATTTTTAACTTGGAACATATATATGAAATAGACAAAGAAAAGATTTTCTGTTAGTGAAATTAGTTAGTTCCATTCAATTTTGAAGTGTTGATTTTATGTATGTTTGTTCTTCGCTTGAGCATCTATTCTTGTCGCATTTTTGTAGCCATCCCTATAATCTTTCGAGGGTGATAAGAGGCTTCGGGTAATATCACTCTGTTCACTTCAACTAACAGGCATTTACGGGGTTGCTGACTGTTATACTCCACAACTATTTTTGTGCAAGCTGTTTTCGGAAACGGGGACATTTAGTATCGTCCCAAATTAGACAGTGTGCATGAGAAATAACTCTGAGCAATTTACGTATCTCCCCCTGTAAAACCGAGTGCAGAATTTGCAAATATTAGCGACAGCTACGTGAAATAAATCTTGTCGGTAATGATAAGCGAGGAGACTTTTTCTATTTTTTGTGTGACAGTTCTATTGTAGGAATGACTATGCACAAAAAATAATAGCGACAATTTGCAGCAAAAAAAATACGAGATCTTGTGGACTACTAAAACCTAATGGTAATGGCCGCACTTACAATGATGGCTCTTTTTCCTTCGTCCTACCATCTCTCTATGTCTCCTCAAATATAAGGCTTAACTTTTACGGGTTAACGATGGAGACACTAGTAACTTTCTAAAAAATAAATTCTGATACATTGTTAAATTTTAGTGGTTGTGCTTTCATGTAAAATGACCAACATTCGTAGCCGTGACACTTGAATTTTTATCATTTTCATGTACTAATTCCTGTGTTTGTGGTGGTAAATAATTATTTAATTCGATATGAAATAAACATCTCTTTGGTCGATGACACGTGTAAGACTGAAAACAAAATTATTTCGAGTTAATAGACTTTTTGTTTGTGTAGTTGATATCTAGGAGACTCGGTTCCCTAAGTCAAGGTAAGTGGGTAGCTTACAGTTTGTTCATATTTATGGGATTATGTAACTATACACCTATATTACCGGTAATTCTCATGCAAACCTTTCATTAAGATTCAATCTTACTAGGGCGGGTCCTAAAGATTCCATTTTAGTGTTATTGTTTTCAAGTAGGTTCTGGGGCTGGTTTACGAAGTAACGCGTACCCATTTCATTTTTGAAAGGTAAGAGCAATATATTACCCCTTCGGATTATAAGAAATCTCTAAAAGGGAACGTATTGTCTGTTTCCGTCTACAAGCTTACTCAGGCGTCGTCAATCTTGGGTTATGTTACTTTTTGCAGCCGTACTGCGCGAGGAATGTATTTTTATTATATTTCTATACACATACCATGAATCGCAATTTGCAATAAGTCCCGTAAGAAACAATGTAAGAATGTTACTCAACGGGATATACCTGCTTTTTGTGAATTGGGATTCAACTTTAAGTACCCGTTTACTTGTTGGCTTAAAAGATCTAACTTTTAAAAATTAAAGTTGGTTGAATTATAATATATGCGACATAAAATTTGAGTTTTAGAGATTAATCTTAAACTACAGAAAAGTGCACTACAAATCCAACCCACTTTTCCAGCCAATTTCTCATAGAAATACATTCAACTTGGTTAATGGAAATAGTGTATTCAATATCAAATTGGAAATTGGTTTATCTTTCGTTTAACCCTATATACACAACACTCAAAGTATTAACGAACCATAGTTTCTTTTCGTAAACGATAATACTCTAAACAAAAAAATACTGCTGAGCCTCAAATTTATACTACTTTACATATTGCTCTAGAAGTAATCTTACCTATTTTATTACAAAGATGTGTGTTTTTCAAAAGGGGCAAGAACCACAAGAAAAAGTAATCAAATGAGTTTTAGGGGTAATAGCCACTACGCACATTACGAACTTTCTGCCCCAGTGATAATACGGTACAATATAAAAGACCATGAAAAATGGGGTTTTGTTAGAGGCTATAATCTCATTGAAATGATTTACTCCAGGAATATTTTAAACCATGCAACTTTAGTAATCAATTTATCCTTGACAATGTCACTCCTACTACCAGAGTTATGTATTTATGACATATCAGATCACCCACATGATTTAAAGAATTTTCTGGCCAATAATTTCTCCTACAACGTCTAATTGATGAAAAAGTGATGTATACCAGTTTTATTTGTCACAATAAAATATTCTTCCTATTATATTATGTAGGTACAAATTTACTGCTTTTTCACTAGTTGTCAAATATGAGAACGTAGACTTTCAAGATAGTACGAATGCGTTTACTTATGTGAATATTAAGAAACGTATTAATTAAAGCTAGACCAAGAGATGAGATTGTATGAACTTTGTCCTTGATATCTAACTTGTCCGAAATCAAGAACAAGACTTTCAAAAAGTTGAAATTAAGCATTATTTTAGAATTGAGTCTGCTTGTTGCACGATCTCCAAAACTATGTAGATTGTATACTCTTGAAGAATATCATAGTTGAACAAGGGAATTAGGTAAATATTACAATAAAACACAGTAGCATCAGAAAATCCTTATTGATATTAGTAACCCAATACCTTTCTTTTCATTAAAATTGAGTCTATTTCTCCAAGCGATGAGGTATTCTATACAGTTTTACCGCCAAACATATATAGTTTCTTTTTCTTTTTCTTTGTCACTTGATGCAGCAGCACTTATTTTCAATCCTTCGAGTCTCCTAGCCTTTGCAAGGGAAAAATCCACATGGAAAAGCTTTACGCACATATTAAACGATCAAAAGGTTGGAATATATATTTTTTTCAATTTTAGTGACATCTTCCTATTTAGTGTAGCATTAAGAGCTTCAAAACAAGTAAGCAGTTGTGAAAAACCAACACTTGTATATATATTTCTTGTCACTTATGCATTTTAAGCGCAAGTTTAGTACTTGAAAACTGACAAGGTTATAACACCTCGATGTTTAACGGCAATTTGGGATACATTAATGAATTGTACAGAGCCAAGCCAATGACGTAATAAAAACATTTACATAAAGCGCTCTCAAAAACAATATATCTAGATATGGATCGGCTAGAAAGGGTTACGACAGCTCTAGGTTGAAGATGAAATGAAATTAGTTACTCAAATCACAAATATGAAATAGAGAGATGAATTTACCTTTCCTGGAATAAAATGATGAAGTCCATTTATACAAGGAGCCTTTACGAGAAATTAGCACCAACAAAACCAACACACTTTGTTTTAACTCTTGTAAGAGCGACTACTGAAAAGCAATTTTAGCAAAGCCGAACTAGGAAACCCAATATATTAATATTTCAAAGCAGCTTGCTCTATTTCAACTTTGAAGTTTGTTGTGCGACCATATGGTATGTATTGTCCAAAAAAGGAAATCGGCTATGGGATTATGCCCTGCACGGACTTATCAAAAAAAAAAATCGAACTTTAAATTAACTCTTCATGTTTTTGCTCAAGACCGATTTCAACAAAAGGAATTGATGTGAATAGTTACTAGTATGCCATCATGAAGAAATATCTGTTATTTTCCCCATCAATGGATGTAACTCTATAACTGTAATTTTTAAAACTCTAGAAACAAAATATATTAAATATTATATAAAATACATAAAGAAAAACTTAAGCCTTGAAGATACCACCTTGTGCAGTAGAAGTAGAAACAACTGGTGTAAGGGTAGAACTAGTTGGAGTACTTGAGGTTGGTGGTGGAGCACTTGAAGATGTAATAGTTGAAGATGGGATGGTTGAAGATGGGATGGTTGAAGATGGAGTGGTTGAAGATGGTATAGTCGAAGTTGGAGTAGATGAAGATGCAATAGTCGAAGATGGAATAGATGAAGAAACGACAGATGAAGAGCTTGGAGGTTGTGGAACACTTGGACAAGCACCACAGTTTCCACTAGAAGTACTTCCTGATGGAATTGGACCGTTGTAAACAACACCACCGTTTAAGTTAGTACCAGATGTACCGTATGAAGCAGAAACAATCTTGAATAAACTCTTATCATAACCAGTTCCAATTTTAAACTTGACAGTACTGATACCGTTACTGATTTGTAAAGTATCACCGCTGTAGAGAATAGAAGTAATTGGAATGGCACCCCAACCGATAACGTTACCATTACCAAATCCAGCGACATTGAAGGTTGGAGTTCCAGTTAATCTAGCATCACATCTAAGGGTAGCATCCGAAGTTGAAAGGTAGAAAGTTTGTTGGGTAGCTTGATAAAATGCACCAATCCAAACATTAGAACCAGCGCCAATAGTGGTACAACCGGCACCCTTTAAGTTGTTGGTAAACCACCATTGTTGGTTCTTTAAACAGATAGCACCATTATTGGTAATATCATTAACACCACCAAAACTTGTAGTAGAAAACTTTGTAGTTTGAGAATACAACATCATTTCACCATCGTTAGTAAGGTTACCTGATTGAAAGGAGTATAAATTTCCAATGTTACCAATGGTGTTCACAAAAAGTTGACCACCATTGTAGAAGTTTGGAGTTTGAACACCAATACTTGGATTAGCACCATTTGAATTAGAATTAATAACCAAAAGACCATTGTTTACAACCCATTTTGCTGGTAAATTCGGAAAGAAACTAGCAGTTAAGAAACCTGGGTCCTTTTCTAAACTAATGTAAACTTCACCATTGTTCCAGAAGTTACGGTAGAAATGTGGATTTTCGTTAACAAAAGTCAAAGATGCACCCTGGTTAACGGTAACATCTTCCCAAAAGTCATCAAGGTATTTACCAAATCTTATATCATTACCAGTGACGGTTAAAGCCATAGTAGATGAAGCTAAAGAAAGCGCGACGGCTGCAAAATTTGAATAAAGCATCTTTTCAGGTTAAAGGGTATCAAGTTAAAGATAAAAAGAAAGTCTCGCTATAGGAAAGTTCTACCAGAATTAAAAAAAGGTTGCAGATATTTTTTCATTTATATATTTCAATTTTGTTATTATGGAGATGAGGATTTTATTTAAATTTCAAAAAAGGGCCTAAACGGTGTTAATGTGCATAGTGCATTTGAGGCTCTAACCTACATGCAATTCGCGGAGAAAATAAGTTAACATATGTTGTACATTTTGGATACCTACTATACCATTTTTTTCTACTTCCAGGCATAAGTTTCGTTTATAAGTAGGGAACCATTTATTAGAGATGCTTTGACAGCGGTATTATTGAAGTAGTACGCGAGAGTGAATAGCTTCTTATTCAGGAACCTGAAATACTTTGAACTTAATTTGTCTGCGTTTCTATGTTCTTAATTGAGGCGTTGCATCAACATAAAAAATAACACTGAGCATCAGTTTTCCTTACAGGATGATAAGTCCTTACATCTACGTGAAAAAGAAATCCTAGCTGCAACTTCGATGTGTACAGGAGTCATTGATTTTCAATCCATATGGAACCGCCTTGTTCGGATATGATAGCCAGAACCTTCTTCTACAGACGAAGTAAATGTTTTTCAGGCATGTGCTGTTTCTTGTACTTCTTATTTTGGTTCATTTTGTTTAGAATGAAATGAGGCGTCACCAAGATTTTCAACAATACTTCTGCCAATTTTATTTAAAGTATGGTACGAGCGAGGCAACTGGGCATTTTACGAAAGATGACTGCATTCTGTTGAAATAATACTCGGTTCAGAAAACCGGACAGCCAAGATTCATTTTGCTCCCAGTTCCGTCCATAATTAGTTGAGAATACTCCATTGAAACAGAATTTAGAGGCTTCTATCTCCATTTTTAAGCTTTTTGGGCATTGTTTATGGTTATTGTATTGTGTGTTTGCAGCCACAACAAGAATTATTTCATTGTAGCGCGTTTCTTCCTCTGAAAACAAGAAATTTACTTATATATTAATCAGTATTGTAAATGGAAGATTCGTTAGCTGAGTCTTCTAGGCGCAGCTAGCTAAGATCTAAGTTTATTTCAGCTTTTCTGAAAATGAAGGGTGTGAACAAAGGGTACAAAATAAGTGGAATATTATGTGCGAGTCTGCGTACATACTCGTGCATGATATCTCCTGTGCATTGCATATATTGTATACGGAATAGGTTAGAGCGAGCGAACAACTGAAATATAACAAGCGTGTTTGAAGTAGGTAAAATAACCTGATAAGGTACATTCCATTCTGAATATTGTACACGGTATAGTTCGATTTCTTGGAAAAAAAACTTGATTATAATTAAAACTATTCATAAAATAAAGAAATCAACTCTAAATTAGGCGAACAAAATATTCTTCTTTATTATTCCAAAAAATAAAGAACATTTAAGTTTTACCTAAAATACATGAAATTAAACAATCACTCAGTCTGTCATTCATTTTATTCTTTTGCATATATTTTATACGTATCCTGATAGTAGGTCACTACGTTGTATACCAAAAGATTGAATGCAAATTTTTTTTTACATTGCTGAAAAGCAGCAAAAAGCAATATGTCAAATTCTGCATCATCAAGCCGCCAGGTTACGCAGGGTGCACACCTCGATCTCCCAAGCGGACTTCTTGCTGTTGTATTCTATACCCCAATCCTTTGAGCGATATAAGCTGTTATGGGCTCAGAAAACATAGGTGGCAATTTCTCTTCATTTTGGGAAGTGTACTCAAAGTAGAAATTATACAACAGAGTTGTGACAGGAGCAATAATTCATTCTATATTTGGATATACTAACTAGATTTACAGTATACTAATTTTACCACAACTGAAAACAGAAACTATGTTGTATTTGCCGAAGCTTAAATGAAGATAACTAACATCAAAAGTCCCAAAAGAATTGTTGTTGCTTTCAATTTCTACGATTGTACTCTATAATAATTTCGAAGTATTCATTGTTTCGATTTTTTATTTAAAAAAATTTTCCATACTTAAAAAAGTCTATTTTGTGCTTTGCAAGCTGTATTCGTTCAACATCAAATTAAAAGCTTTTCGCTTTCTTGTCCTGCTATGAAGAAAAGTCTTGCTTATTCTTCTTGTTCGTCCAAAGTCTTGAAGATGTAAGTCTTTGAAAATCTTGGGAAATCAACACCTCTTTCTAACAAAGCAGCATATGCGTTGGAGAAATCCTTGAAAAAAGCGTCTTGGTCATTAGCGTAAATCTTAACATACTTTAAGAAAGCAGAATCTTCCTTTAAGGCAATATCAGTTGGCAACATCATTAAAGAGTTGGTTTCATCATCTTGGTATTGCTTTGGACCGTCCCACTTTCTAACGTGCCATCCCTTTAATAATTGAACAAAGAATTCATTGTTGAATACGTTTGGAGATGGACCCCATGGACCATCGTAACCTGATCTGCTGGTGTGACACTTACCAAGACAATGGGCACCAATTAAGGCAACAGTTTCACGATCGTTGAAGCCCATTCTTCCGAAGACAGACTTAACATGATCAGCGGCTTGTGAGGCATCTGGTAATCTACCATTTTCAACTGGCAGACCTTCACCTTCCTTTAAATCCTTTCTACCTGGTCTCCACTTGATTTTTGGACCACCAGCTTCTTGAACAGCTGCAACACCACCTAAAGTCCACAAGTCACCGTGACTGATCCATTCGTGTCTTTCTTTGATCGACAATAAGAATGCTCTACCATACTCTAACCCGGCATTAGCACCGTCGGCCAGTTCTGGCAGGTAGTTCATGGTACCAGCGTATGAACCACCAGTACCGTCCTTCTTGTCGTATGTACCAGATGAATGCCATGCAAGACGGCATAATATACCGTAACGACCAGCACCATCATCAGCACCGTCTTCATTTTGCATCTTTTCAGCAATTTCATTGTAAATCGTTTGGTAGTCTTCGTAAGTCTTACCCTTTTCTGGATCAGCAGTGTTAACAACGAAACCAGCACCCATCAATGGTGCAAGCTTCTTGAAATTGTTACCACCACCATTCTTGTTATTTTGATATTGGTAATTTTGGTGAATGAAAGTTAAAATGGCACCGGAACCAATGACACCAGCTAAAAACTTATAAGAAGGCTTTGCCTTAAAAACAGGAGTGAATCTGAGAGCGGCAGACATAATTGTATTTATTCTACGTAAATCAGTAAGTCAAAAACAACAATTGATAAATTAAGAATGAATGAATAAATGAATAAAAGAAAGAAAGAAAGAAGATGTTCTTTTTTTTTTATTTATGTGTTTGTTCGACCAATGGAATTTTCAGAATTATTCAACCCGCTGGCATTATATTATTGCCCCGCTCCTCCTTATATAATAACCAGATGGCCTATCTCCCGAAAGCGGAATTTCCTGCACAAAACCCATTCAGAGTCCAGACTACCATAATGCTTACAATCAAGCACTTACCCATCAGCTCAACCAGCTCCGCGTCATTTTAATCAAACTAGAACCACCAA
This sequence comes from Dujonia santamariae, assembly GCA_030578175.1. NCBI lineage: Eukaryota > Fungi > Ascomycota > Pichiomycetes > Serinales > Debaryomycetaceae > Dujonia > Dujonia santamariae. The sequence continues at coordinate 66,920 of JANIVZ010000067.1, read as the reverse complement.
AAAATTACTAAGCATGTGTATGACTCGAAGTAGCCCTCTCTTTTGACCCGTCTCGTTGTTTTTCAGTCGTGTCTTTCTCTATCTCACTTCTTTACGCGTGGTTCGATTTTTCACTTACTGCTTCTTCTCCACTTTCCAATACTTCAGATGGTTCCATATATCCCTGCTGACCGATAACCCCGAGGAATATCAACGAAATCGAGCCACACGATTGACAGTAACTATAGTGAATAATTTCTTACATTATATATATATCCACACACAGCATCTTGCAATGACTTTGCATTATCACTATATTCAATAATGTCCACGAGCCCATCAGCACTACTTTCTTCTCTTTCCGTTATTCTCTACAATATCTTTTCAATTATTTCAGATACATTAATATACACACCTCCTTATCTATCTACGTCCACCTCCAGCAATATCTTCAACCTATCTTCTATCCTTATAAAATATTAGTTTTTCGTTTTCTAGGTAATTTTTTTTCTTCTTTTAAGTTTATTTTGTTCATACTCTTGAATCAAGAAATTCTTCAACTGTCTCACTATCAACATAAACCCATGACCCTTCCTCATTATAGGTCTTTGCATTTTCACACATAGTCCTTAATTCTTGTATTAATTCTTCAAAACTATCAAGCTTACCCTGCTTCAATTTCTTCTTTAATTGGTTTATAGAAACCGGTTTCTTGATGATTTGGTAATAATCAGGATAAACCTTCTTAGGCGGCAAGTCAAGGAAAATTTCTGAAATATTGTGCCCATCAGAGGCAGCTGTAAGTTTACAAAGTTCATCAATAAGTTCTTCACCCTTTTCTAAAAGATCAGTATCAATATTTGAAGCGGCTGGACTCTTGGTACGAGATCTCTTGGCTCTTGGCAATTCTTCATCATCGGAATTATCATCTTCTTCATCTTCATCTTCAGATATTGGCGTGTTTGGAGTAGCAGTTGATCTTCTCTTTCTCTTTTCCATTCTCTCTTCCTTTCTCCTAATAGCATCTTCAACTGTATCTTCATCATCATCCATTGCCATTAACCATTGTTCTTCAGTTAAACCATCATCATACTTCACCTTCTTCTTTTCTCTCATCTTGGCCAATTCCTTAACTTCCTTTTGGAAATGACGTGAAATATCTTCTTCAAAAACAGCTGGTAATTCATCTTTAGTAATTAATCTATGACTCCATCCTCCTGCCTTGGACTCAACCTTCTCATGTGCCAATCTTTCAGCATCCATTTCAGCAAACAATACCTTTTCGTCTTCCAGTCTTGCTAAAATTTCATTTAATTCTTCATCATCCAATGAATCGTTTTCCTCGTTTTCATCCTTGTTTGCTTCGGCATCCAATAATTTTCTCAAGAAATCTTCTTGTTCTTCAGCAGTAGACTTATTATCAAACTTACCAGCTTGAATAACCTTACCATCAATATCTAACTTTTGATGTGCTCTTTCCAAGATAACTTCTTCAACGGAATCATTGGTAATTAATCTTAAGATTCTAACTTCATTCTTTTGACCAATTCTGTGAGCTCTATCTTGTGCTTGTAAATCTTGATGAGGATTCCAATCAGTATCAAAAATAATAACGGTATCGGCAGTCTGTAAATTCAAACCTAACCCACCAGCTCTAGTAGACAATAAGAAACAAAAATAATCAGAATTAGGGGCATTGAAAACCTTCAACATATCTTGTCTTTCATCAGCCTTTGTGGAACCATCAAGTCTTAAATATTTCATATCTCTCCATCTCAAAAAGTCTTCCATAATATCCATAACTTGAGTCATTTGGAAAAACATCAATACTCTATGTCCAGATTTCTTGAATTTTGGTAATACTCTATCAAGTAATTCAAATTTACCAGATGTTCTCCAGATCAAATCATTGGTCAACTTTGACAGATTTAATACATTTTCAACTTCTTCGAAAACAAAAGGATGATTACAGATCTTTCTCAATTGCATAATCTTATTGTTAAGACCCTTAATACCAGATTTCAGGGTACCTCCACCACTGGCATGACCTTCACCAACAAATAAGGCATTGTATTTTAACATTTGTTGATACAAGATATATTGTAAACCAGAAAGCTTACATTTCACAACCTTTTCGACCTTGTCAGGTAAGTCTTTTTCAACATCCTTCTTTAATCTTCTAAGTAAGAATGGTCTTAAAACCTTGTGCAATCTTCTGATAACCAATAAACTTTCTTCTTCAGTCAATTCGATCTTTTCTTGAGTACCAGTATTAGCAAAAGGAGTATTAAACCATTCGTCAAAACTCTTAACTGAGTTGAAAACCTTTGGTAATACGAAATTTAATAAAGCCCACAATTCTGGCAAATTATTTTGTAATGGAGTACCAGTCAAAATCAATCTATTCTTCGTCTTATAGTATTGTTTAAGTGTTATAGAAAGTTTTGAACTAGCATTTTTCATTCTGTGACCTTCATCAATAATCATATGACTGTAATTGAACTTTGCTAAAATTGGTCTTTCTCTAATAACATATTCATAGGTGGTTAATAATACTTGGAAATTACCAATTCTAATATCATTCTGCATAAATCTTCTTTGCTGTGGTGAACCTTTGTAAACAATAACTTTGACACTTGGTGCCCATTTTTCAAATTCTAATGTCCAATTTGTAATGGTGGAAAGAGGTACAATAACCAAGAACTTGCTTTCATGTTTTTTTTCAATAAGATATGTAACAAGAGAAATGGATTGAATGGTCTTACCAAGACCCATTTCATCAGCTAAAATCCCGTTAAGCTTATTGTTATATAAAGAAACCATCCATTGAAGACCCTTAATTTGATATTCCTTCAATTTACCCCCAACAAGGATAGTTGGTTGTTCCTTGATTTCTTCTTTAATTGAATGTGCAACTTGGTAGTAATCAATTTTTTCTCTTAATTCATCAACAGTGTCTTCCTTTTCTTCACCTTCTCCATTTTCATTAATCGTTTCTATCTTTTTCTCTTCTAATGGAATTTCAGCACCTTGTTCTACTTGTTGAACCTTAACTGCTTGAGCCAAACTATCCAAGAAAGAATTAGTTTGCTTCAATAAATGGGTAATTCTATGATCCTTGGTTTGATCTAATAATTTAATATATGCTTCTTCATCGTTTGCCTTCAATGCTTGTAAACGTTGCTTTGCGGTCTTTTCCAACTTCTTAGATTCATCCTTTTCAGTGTTTACATGGAAATTACCAATTTGTCTACCAAAAGTTGCTCTTCTATTTGATCTACTAATTTTCTTGTTGGTGACTTCTTCGGACAGGATAAGAATTTGTTGAACTTTCTCTACATGTAAAGCATGTTCAATCTTTTTTGCTTCCAATTCTTTACGTTCTTCTAACCTTTCAGCTAAATGTTGTGAATCTGGTTGGATTATTTTCGTTCTGACGTACATACTTCTTTGAGCCAGTAATGTGATTGCAAAATTTTTTAATGCGTCAACTTCATAGTGAGCTTTGGAGGCTGATCCAAAGATTATTATTTTACGAAGTTGCTTTTGTTTTGAAAGAACTCGAAGTGATTTTAATTCAATAATTGTTCTAATCTTTAAATCATCAAGCAGATGAAGAGATTTGGTTGATCCAAGTTGGAAAGTTCCTAAGTTTGATGGTAAATTTTCCAATTCTTGAATTCTTGAAGCTATTTTCGAAGAAATTGCTTGTTCAGTGTAGAAACTACCTAATGGAGCATAAATTGAATCTTGTGATATTTTTGAAAATGTTACGTCAACTCCAAGAGAATCAGCTCTTTTTTCAAATGAATCAAATAATGAAATAGATGAATCATTATTAACATTTACATTTACGTTTAAATTTGTATCCTTTTTATTTTCTTTTTCTTCTTCTTCTTCTTCTTGTTCCTTTAAAGAATCTTCTAACTTTGTTTGATTCTTATCGAAATCAATCTGGAATCTTTCTGGAACATCCAAATCTTTTGATAAAAGTTGTAAAGCAATAATTTGTTTATCTAAAAGTTGGAAATCAGCTTTATCCCCATCATTTGCATTTTCATTTTCATTTTCAACTTCTTCAGTAATTGCTTGTTCAATCTCCAATAACAATTTAGCTTCATCCTGTAAATATTTCTTTTGATTTTCTGAGACTTGAAATAATACCTTTTCAATTGCATTTAATTCATTGGAAGCAATTGAGTCAGCTGGAGGTACCACAGTACCAACAGCAACAGCAACATCAACATTGACATTGGCATCATCAGCAACCCCCGCAGAAGCAGCAGCAGCTGCCTCTTTCTCAGCAGTAACTGCATTCAGTTTAAGACGTTGATAAATAAGTATAAGCTCATCCAATTGAGCTTTCGTCTTTGGGAGTTCATAAACTGGTACCGAGATTGGGACAATATCTGATCCTTGAACTGGAACAACACCATCCACATCCAGTTGAAGAACCAACTGGCTGGAATCTCCCCCATTCACACTAGGGATTGAATTATACTTCAACATATCCACTAACTAACAAAAAAAAAAAAAAACAGAACAATATACTTATCTTCTATCTCTCTCTCTATGTGGGAATTAATTATCTTTTTTTTTCGGTTTTGGTGCTTCTCTATTAAACCTTCCCACGTTCTCCTTTAAAAATTCAGTTGACGATTCTAGTTCTTTACAAAGTCTTATTGCTGCTGACCGTGAAAAAAAAAAGACTCAACCTTCTTAAAAACCCTAAACTTTGCGACAATACAATCTTTTGGCGTATCTTTAACAAACTCGTTCAAAAACCGAAGTTTTGTTGTTTTTTCTCCCTCACTTTTTTTCCCACTAATTGAAACCTCTTTTTTTTTTTTTTTTTCGCGTACTTTTGTATATGTAGGTTTAAATTTAATATACACTACGATACACGTTACCATACCCTCCCTCTTTAATGTATAGAGGTATTAGAATCTACTAATAATATTTATGATGAGGATCGATAAAACCTTCTATGGTGATAGAGACGCTCCGCTAGGGCCCCTACCCGGGGAGGGCGATTGCATCGAGCTTTGCTCCCCTACGGGGAGGATTTGTGAATGGGAAGAGATAATTAGGTATACGGAGAAGTACTCAAGACTTAACCTGGTTATGAGGTTCTTGATGGGAAGGTAAGGGTAAGAGTTTTACTAACAATAGACCGAATAAAAAATAGGTAATTTCATCAAGAGTTATACACTTAGATGATATCTTCTAATAGGTAAGTTACTACTATTTTTCTTTTTTTTTTTTCATTTAGAGTGGACCTCGATTCAATCGTCCTCGCCGGAAAGGTGCCGGCGGAGCAGCGTCTTGTGATGATATGAAGTAAATTTAATTAATAAACCTCTAAATAGATACGCTCCGCGAGGGCCCCTATCCGGGGAGGACGATTGCATCGAGCTTAGCTCCCTTCGGGAGGGAAATAAATACTATATCATTTGGCTAGAAAAGAATATTAGAATGCCTGCAAGCTCCTCATTGGTTTTCTGATCTGATTGTCAATCATCTTATTATTTTGTTACTAGCCCCCAACTTCATAATAACAGTGAATAGCATCTCCCCGAAGGGGAGCAAAGCTCGATGCAATCGCCCTCCCCGGGTAGGGGCTCTAGCGGAGCGTCTTTATCACTATCCAATATTTTTTTTTTCTTGTTTCACCACTTTATTTAACTCAATCCATTACTTGATAATTTATCACTACATGCTTTTATTTTTTTTTTTTTTTTGCAGCCAAATCAATATTACTGAATTACTACATATAAGATATACATTGAAATATTTTGGTTATTACACGCATGAAATTTCAAAAAATGAATAAAATGAATGTCGTGATATATTCATATTCATTAATATAGCCAATAATTTTTCTTTATTATAATAAACAGCATATTTATTGACTTTAATTGTTTTTTGTGAATTAATAAAGATGTTTTCAGTTGGATTAAGAAATTCATTTAAAAGTTCATTTAGATCTTTTAGATCTATTCGTTCAGTATCTAATACTACTTCAAGCGAGGCAAGTATGAATTGGGTTGAGTTTTTCAAGTTAAAGAAGCAAAATTCAAGATTTAATATGGTTTCATCTGGTTTTACTGGTGGTCTTGGTGCCTTTGTAACCCTTACTGCATTAGGTAACGTCGAAATGGATATGGAAAAGCCTATTATGGGATTGGATCCAATCATGGTTATGGGTGGATTGGTTGTTCTTGGTGGTGCATTTGGATTCATTGTTGGTCCATTCTTTGGTACATTCCTTTTCAATATGCGTCATAAGGCTTCATTAAAGCAATTCAAAGTAAAGGATAATCTTTTCTTTAACCATATTAAATCTAAGAGAGTCGATCCATCTTCTCAATCATTTTCAAATCCTGTTCCAGATTACTATGGTGAAAAGATTTACTCTTTAAAGGACTACAAGCAATGGTTAAGAGATTGTAATGCATTCAGAAGAAAGGCAAAGGAATTCCTTTAAGCAAGTGGAAAATTATAAAATTATAAAATTATAAAATTTTGGGAGAAATAAAGTAGATAGAGTAGGAGATGAATTCCAATGTAATTTCTAGGATTCTTGAAGCCATTTATTTTCCCCTTGGAATTTTGGAAAGGTAAGGTATTTTGTATATATGAATAGAAAGAAGATAAAATAATATTAGTTTTTAAAAAAAGATCCCTCCGAAGGAGAGCCAAGCTCAATGTAACTGTCCTCGCCGGGTAGGCGTCAGCGGAGCGTCATATGATGCACTGATTTATCATCTATGTGAATTCTGGTTTTCTTCATTACCGTGGGTTACCATTTTCTTCTATTATAAATTAGTTTTTTGTGTTATTTATTGAAAAATTGTACACTTTTGAAAATTTGCAGCCAATCGCATGCACTGTTTATACGTGAAGATATGCCGGAATCTACCTGAGAAAGTTAGTATCTAAAATGTAATATCCTTTTACTGGAATTCTGTGTATCTCAACTTGGATTAGGGGCTATTACTAACCCAGAGGAATAAATTAATTTGGTTTGGTTGTACTTTACAAATGAGTAAGTGGTAGTGCTAAGCACTTTACTCAACAACTCACTACCCTCGAGCACAACAGATGAAAGCAACCACCTCATGTAACATCTTCAGAGATGATGAAAGTCAAACTAGAGTATCATTTTCTAAACAGCAACACAGTGAACGTCTCACTTCTCGCCTAGTTCAGGTATCTTCCTTGCAGTCTATGTTCTATGGCTGCTGGGTATATCATGTCTGTCTGCAGTCTTGCGCCGATTCAGGCCCCAGTACTAAATTTTTCCAATGAGTATGAATCATCAAGTTTACATTAGAGATCCCATAACACCGTTTGTAATCTCACGAGATATGGGGTTAAAGGTTGCATTCTTAGGTCCTGAAGGTACTTATACCCACCAGGTAAGCTAACACAAAATGGTCATTACTTTACAAAAAAAATCTTACTAACATTTAGGCTACAAATCAACAATTCTTTCCATCTGGCACTGTTGAATCTGAAAGGGTTAAAATATTCCCACAGTCTTCAATTGGTGAATGTTTTCAAATTATCCACGATAAAAAGGCAGACTTTGCAGTTGTACCCTTTGAAAACTCAACCAACGGTCAGGTTGTTTATACGTATGATTTACTCAGAGACTGGTTCAGTAAGAGTGACTGTAAGTTTCAAATCGTTGGTGAACAGTTTGTTTCGATAAATCATTTCTTCCTTACTAATGCAACACTGCTCTCGCAAGTGAAGACCTTGTACTCTCATCCACAGGTATGGGGTCAAGTTAGTGAATTTTCAAAGAATGTATTGTCTGGTTTAAATATAAATACAATTGATGTATCATCTACATCAAAGGCAGCAGAAATGGTTGTAAATGATCCAACCAACACTACTGCTGCCATATCATCAGAAATGGCCGCTGGTATATATAAATTGCCTAAGTTATATGAAAACATTGAAGATATATCAAACAACACTACCAGATTCTTAATCTTGGGTTACGAGAAGCCACCAGCTTCTAAGGGTGATAAAGATGAAGATTTTATTACTTCAATCTTGTTTACTTTGAATCACAACGATCCGGGTGCTCTTTGCTCTGCATTAGACGTTTTCAGAAAGCACAAGGTTAACCTCTCATCGATTAATTCAAGACCTTCCCATTTAAAGCAATGGCAATATGTATTCTTTGCAGAATTTCATGGAAATTTAGAAAGAGATGAGAACGTTAAACAAAGTTTAAAAGAATTATCAAACGAATGTCAATTGACAATTTTAGGTTCATTTAAGCGTAACTGGAGATACTATGGCAAATCTGAATAAACCAAGCTGGGATTATATGGTTTTTTTTTGTTGTTTTATTAAAGATTGTATTTTCGTTGTTTCCACCTTGCTGGTTTCTAGTGGAAATATGAAAAATCTATCTTTCATTTGATTATGAAAAGGTGATAGCTTCTCAAATATCACGGTTAGTATCTCTGCTTTTTTGACAATCATCCTTTTATCCCAATAAGACATTAAAATGTACATAGACTAAAAGAGGATTTCATCATTTTTATATGTATATATTTCCCTGTAGATACCAACTAACAAAAATACCCTCTTCCAGATGCTTTGATCCTCTTGGTCCATCCAAATTAACTCACGTCATATATAAACACTATGAAAAAGAGATCAGCTCAGCTTAGCTTAGCTACGTTCAATTTTATATAATGCTTGGTTATTTATATTCCTATACCCTTTATAATATATCTTCTTACTATTATAATTCATTAATATCATTAATTGCCGAATTTTTGGTACGTCCATTCTCGGTTATCTAATGGACAAACATTTCTTGATTTAAGCCATCTTGCAATACAATGTAAATGGAATGCATGATTACAAACCCCCCATGCAGCAATACATTCATCATTTGTCTTATTCAACGTATTTGGTTGACATTCGATACATGGTTCCATAAGATGATTTCTACAAATGGCACATGTTTCAACCACTATATCTAAAAAAAAATGTTAGTAATCTATCGGTTTAATTTTTTAAAATCCTTCCACATTTCCTAGAGAAGTAAAGACAATAACGTAACATAAAACCATTAAATACCGATCCGCTAGGGCTTCAATCCGGAGAGAACAAATGAAACTAGCATTTTCCCCTTCAGAAAAATCACCCTCTCCGACTAGATACCATTGAATTATCAGTGATCGTACTTGAACCTCATTTCTTGTTTTATCTTTTACTCGCGGAAGGTAGGGAAGGTTTTTGACAAATTGAACATTATACATACCCCAAGACCAGAAAGCAACAGCTGTCCATTTCTTAACTTCAAATCTTTGTTTGTGACTAGATGAAGATGGATCTTCATTGTGTGTATGAGAGTGAGAGTGGGAGTGGGAGTGTGAGTGTGGTTGTTCTGGCACGCTATCTATTTCCATTTGATCAGACATTATGAGTGGATTATTTTCTTATTTATATTATTTTTTTTTTAGCTGGCTAACTTGAATCGTAAAACAAAAACTAAATCGAAAAAATGAATGAATTGTTGCCCTTTTATAAAAGATTAATGAAAATTTAAGAAAAGCTTGGTTACAATGGGTGTAGTTATCTGTGTATTGATTTGGTAACTACCATATTACAAATGGTATTGGTGAGGTGAAGAAAGAGAATTGGATGGGACACGACCACCACATATAATATATATTTTAGTATCATGTATTAAATATGACATTGGATCGTTTACATTAAAACTAATTCAACGAACCCTACCTTACAACCACGGCAAAGAATTCCTTTTTTCAATATGTCTGACGATCTTATATCTTCGTTGTACCCACCGCCTCCTCCTTACTTTAGGTTTTTTACCGATCAAAACTCAGAAAAGCTTCAGCAATGGAAGCACCAGCAACTGTTGGAGAGATTGGATGGAGAAGATGCTAAAGATGATACTGAAAGCTCCACTCCACCGGGTGAACTTCGTTTTTTGGTTCCGCCCCTGCCACCCACTGGTCCCCACTATAGGAATTACGGGAACCTCTGGTCGTTTGAAGATAAATTACCATCGCTCAAAGAAATGGGACTTCGCCAACTCTACCCAGAGGAGGACTCGACTATAACTTCCAAGGCTAAAATCGAAGAACTTCATAAACTTCTTGATTCGCTTCTTCTAAATTTCCTTGAATTGATTGGAGTTGTCTCCATTGAACCGGAAAAGTTTCACTATAAGATTGAAGATTTGAAGTTGATCCTCATAAACATAAACCATATACTAAATTCTTATAGACCACACCAGTCCCGTGAAAGTTTAATCATGCTCCTTAGGAGGCAAATTGAAGCCAAAAGAAATGAAATATCACAAATTGAAAATGTCACTTTAGGCGTGAAGACGAAGATAACGTCTTTATTGCAAAATCTTTCAAATATTGAAGATCCAGTAAATTTAACCCAGGATGATCAATCAAAGTCTACAAAACTTAAAATCGAAAAGGAAGAATTAATAGAAAAGCTTTTAAGCAGCATATAACACTCACGAACGTAGAAGCGTGACTTAATCACATAAAACCTGGATAGGGGGGTGGAGTCAATATAGTTACTAAATTCATGCTGTCTAAAGCCAGAGCATTGCAAGACTCTCTTGAAAAATTGGAAGTCTGGATCGACTGAGCCTCACTAGGCTAGAACATTCCACTATCTCTACCCTTTTTGTATGTTTTATAGCCATTGATTGGTTTCTAGTCTAAAGTTGATACGATTTTACTACAATGCATAGAAAATGACACTCTGTGTCAATGTACATTAAATGATTAAACAATTTATTGTGAGATAAAATAGAATATACTAATCAAAGATCCCTTCCTAGAAAGATTTATTCTGTGCCAATGCTGCTTTTCTTACATCCAAGGTATTGTAATAAAACTTGACACGCTTTATTCTACAGAGGTTGAGAGATATTCGCTTAATCAAACTTTCTAAATCTTCTTATTTTTGTCGTTTATTAATATATATATTTTAAGCTAATTCTAGAAAAGATCTAAAAGATCGTTATTTATCTTTCCAGAATTTCCTCCTGAGTTACCGTTTAAATTTAAATCACTAAGACCTTGATTTAAATTATGAGATTGTTGTTGTTGCTGCTGCTGCTGTTGTTGTTGTTGTTGTTGGGGTATGGTGTTTGAAAATAAATCATTCAAGTCAGCCAATAAATCACTGTTTTTAGATTGATTCCCGTTGTCAATTTCTTCATCATCATCACCAAAGTCGAGTAAATTCTCATTCTTGGCATTGTTAAGGATTTCTTGTTTGGCAAAATCAGTTAAATCTTCAATCTTACCGTCCGTGCTCTTCTTTGCCTTCTTTAATACTTCTGGATTGACATTGGCAAATGCATTTTTATCAATAAAGGTAGATGCTGGCTTATGATAAACTGAAGAAACGGTTGATAATTCTTCAATTAAGGATTCTAATACCTTTGGACTGAAATTTGATATGGTGGTATTAATTGGTGGTAATTTTTGTAAAATGATATTTTCTTGTTGTTGAGAATCTTCTGAGGATAATAATCTCCAATAAATGTACGCCTTGTCTCTAACATCGGCATTTTCACAACCTTTTGTAGCCAATTCAAGTACCTTTTGAAGTAATTGACCAGATTCGGGTCCACCGGTTTGATTTATATTGACCTTAACAATTGTATTTAAAAGATTCAATTGAATGATTGATTCATAATTTAAGAAATCTTCAATAATTTCATTTAATTTAGCAATAGTTTCAGAATTTCTAAAATATTTTGGATATTCACCAAGACACCATATATAGCCAGATAATGCATCCATATTAGATTCAATGTCATCAATATGATTTGATAAAACTGGAACAATTAAAGTGATTAAATCGTTTTGTCCAGGATATCTTCTCAAAATTTGGGTCAATACTATGAAGGATTCGTTTATAATAAGTTCACCACCTCTTTGATCAATCAAGTTACAAAGTAAATTAACCAGCTTAACACAACATGGTTGGATTTTAATTGCAACCGATCCGATACATTTAATGGCCTTACGGACTAAAGATGGTTCAAATTCCATAGCGTATTCCTTTAATTCACCTAAAAGTAAAGAGATATTTGATTCATTGGCCAATCTAATCATAATTTCTAATTTTTCAAGCTTTAAATATAATGGATCCAGATACTTAATGAAAAAAACACGGAGCTCCTTAGAAAGAACTGAAGGGTATTTTTCCAAAATAATTCTTATATTCTTTAAACCAACATATTGTGCTTCAGGAATGGAGTTAGAAACCAACGATACCAATGGAGCACTTAATTTCTTTAAAGTATTGGTCTTGAAATCGGATGATCTAATAGAATCAAGGTAATGGATTATAGCCTTAATCAGGGAAAGTACAACGGCAGGACTGACGTGTTGTAATTGTGGAACAATTCTTTCGATAATGTGAATCAATTCCTCCTGGTTAGTTGTCTCGTAATCATTTAAAGTCGATAAGATAGTGATTCTACCCCATTCAGTGCATTCATTCAAACAATGCAATAAATTCTTAATCACAGTAGCGTCTGGGGTAAAGATCTCTAAATCACTCGTGGTCATATCCCTGATCTCGTACAATGCAGATAATGCATTGGCAACAACCATAGGATTGGAATCGTTGATTAATTTTTTCAAACTGTCTAAAAATCCATACTCAATACACATCTCAGGGTTCAAATCAAATAACTTGGCCACACAAAGAGCAGCGGTTTTACGAACATAAGGATTGTCATCCAGTAAAGTTCTCGAAAGTGGAATCTCCATATAATCGACCATCTTTGCAACTCTAATACAACCCATAGTTCTAATTGCTAATGCCCTAATTAATGGGTTGGGGTCCTCTGTGTCCTGCACAAACGTGTTCACGGCAAGTATACAAAGCTCCGGATGGGTCTTTGCATAGTTCATCAAGTACAAGTAGACCAATTTCTTCTGTTCGATGTCGTACGTAGCAATATTCTTCAACACGTCGGGGAACAATGCCGAGACGTCCTTCCCTACAGTCATTGCCTGGATGACTCTCTGGATAGCATCCTTTCTTTCGTGTTTGTATTGAGACACCAACCCACTTTTCAATTCAAACGTTTCACCTTTTCTTGGGCCCTGAAGAAAGGATCTGATCTTCTTTTCAAGCGCCAGTTGCATATCTTAATCAATTTCAATTCAACAAATTAACCAAATCGATCACTATACAGTACAATGCCAATAGTTTAACACGTATAAAGAAAAAACGAATACACGGCGAGCAAACGAGCTTTTTTTGGCGTTGTTTTTCAAGTCAATGATTATTGATCTATCCATTTGGTATATGCAGGTATTTTCTAAATTTAATATTAGGCTGCAAAAATTTGTTTTGTTTTTTGATAAAACAGCAATCATAAGATTGAAGAAAGAGGAATGAATAGGATATAAGGTGGAGAATAAAAGGTTTTGCTTTTTATAGGTTTGTTTTTTAATCTTCTTCCATGTGGAAAAGAGTTATCATTCATCAACTACGTATATCTAATAGCTGTTTGTGTTGGTATGCAGGACCATTGAAATTTTGATTATATGTAAGAAATGTATAAGTAGAGTTGAGTACAATGTATAATACATTGTAGATAGTAAAATTCTTTTGTGATACTTTTTGTATTGTCGATGGGTTGTTGATTGATTTTTGAATTAAAGATTTGTATTGTAATTGTAATGTCAACATATGGTAAGAAAAGGAGAAAATCACCAATTACTTCTTCATCAGTGATATTTTCAGATTCAGATGAAGATAAGGATAACGATAACGATAACGATAATAATAATGATAATAATAACAATAACAACAACAATCTAATTACATCATTATTACCACCACAGCTAATTTCCCCTAGGAAAACCCATTCGTTGAAAGACTCCCCTAATAGAAATATTAATATCAAAGAATTGACGAATCATGATCCATTGATTCTGTCGCCCAAGAAGTTTACTAGGATATTTGAATCATTGAATGATAGTAAGAGACAGGATAAGAGCCGATCAACCTCGCCAACCCCGAAGAAAAGACAGAAGCTTGTGAAGAGCCCGAAGGTCAAAGGTGAAGTTAAACAACTAACAAATAAACCTGTCATTTCGCCAACTAAAGTTGATGTTACACCTAATGAGGTAAATGCATGGAATGACTTATTTGAAAACTTGAATAAGAAACCGGTGAATCGATTAGATTTCATAGACAAGTTGAATAATGACTTGGTAAATGCAGTCATGGGAGAGGAAGAGGAGGAAACAGATGCTACCATGGGTAATGCAGTTTCGTATTGCTCAAAGGTTGTAGAATTAGATTTGTCTGAGTGGGAAAGACATGAAGACAAACAGGTGGAATGGGGGACAAGAAGGCCGATCGCTCGACCTACTATTAGCGTGATGCCTTTAGATGCTGTCATTCCCGATAAGAATACATACGGGGATGTGAGAAGTTTCTTGCAGGATGAGAAGTCTGCCTCATCTAGTTCTGAAGATGAAATAGAAGATATTGAAGAGGCTCCTAAGTCAATATCTGATTTGAAATCCATTGGGAAGCGCAATCGTGATATTGAAGAATTTAAGTATTTCTTTGAAACTTTACGATTGAGTAAAGATACAAATGGCAGTTTAGATATCGCAAATCAACAACTAATTAATAGTTTAAGTGATCTTTGTAAAGATTTTTCAAAAGGAACACAAACTGTCATTCCGTGGAAGAGAGATATTTCCACGCTGGAGAATACAATTAGGAGACTATGTAATATTTGGAAGGAAATTGTATTGCAGAGTGATACATGTTCTACTGTTGTGGAATCGATGATAATGCTTACTATGGTAAGTATGTTTGATAAAAATGATAATTTAATCAATGACATACCATATAATTTTATTTTGAATCGTTTACGCAACGTTGAAACGGTCGATACTACATATATTTCACCAAAGTATAAATCATTGGTCGATGGAGCCTTTGTGGTGGTTGGATTAGAACCTGAAGGTTTGATTGAAGCTTTAATAACCAAAATTAAAAATTGAATTGAGGTATTAATGATCAAGCATGGTGGGAGTTGTACATAGAAAGAGTCTCAGATTGTTTGGATGCAAATACAAATAGTGGTGTGGTTGCTTTTTATATCCAATTTATAAGCTAAAGCAATCTGTGGTGTTCACATATTGCACATATGTGAAATGTATTATAAATAGAAGTAAATATACGGGTGCTATCCCAGATACACTATTAAGGTTTCTTCTTCCATTTCTTCTTCACCAAAATTAAAACAGGTGACTACATAATCATATATTCTTTGTAGTTCTCATTTAAACCCGTTTCCTATAAACATACAAGCTTGAGTAACATCGAATTTCATACTCAAAGATGTACTCTTCCGAAGGGGTATGACAAAGCAGTTGCCCCCGCCGGGTAGGCGTCAACTGAGCGATAGTGTAAGCGCTGCGATATCTCATTCCGTTAATTGAAATTCCGCACTCATCAAGATTCAAGCTCATTAGGAACAAACCGAACATGTTTCTTTACTTCCATGAATACAGACTTCAAAAAGTTGGCAGAGAGTTATCCAAAGTTAAAGCAATACTTCAATGACTCTGGTAAGTACGATTTTGATAAGAACGGTGCAGTTTATGATTTATCAGAAGTCATACTAAAGGACTCGTTTGGAGTTGATATTGAATTGGACAGATCAAAACTTTGTCCACGAATACCCAATAGACTTGCTTACATCGAGTGGTGCAAGAACTTGGTGGCAGAACGTTATCTCATGAAAAAGAGTAGAAATCGTAGCGGTGATATAGTTTGTATAGATATTGGGACTGGGTCTTCGGTAGTCTATCCATTACTTGGTGTTCTGAGAAACTTGTTCCCAGGAAGTAATACTAGGTTCATCGGCACTGAATTGGATTCCAACTCAATATCACATGCAATCAAACAGATCGATAAGAATAACTTAAGTGATCTTATAAATTTGGTTCAAGTAGACGATCCAAACGATATACTTAGGGGCCTTGTAGACATAATAGGTACGAATGAGAAAGTGTACTTCACCATGTGCAATCCCCCATTTTATGAGGCTATAGCAGAGATGGTTGAACATAGTGAAAATAAACCCAAGAGAGGGAATGCGCTTATAGCTAGTGAGCTAGAATTAGTACATAAAGATGGCGGTGAGTACGGGTTTGTGTTAAAGTACATTGAACAAAGTATGCTGTTAGGTGGACCTTTCAGTGATTGTTGGTTTAGTTGTCAAATTGGGCTATTATCGACAGCGAGGAGATTGCAGAAACATTTGGTTAAGCTCAAACAGAAGGGACTTATTAGAAAGAGTGTTACTGAGCAACTTGTACCCGTTGCAAGCAATGGTGCTGTGTTAGGCACTACAACCAGAAGATGGGTAGTTGCTTGGCTGGTCAGCTCGAATTATAATTATCCCGTACCAGCAATTGAGAGACGCGGTTCAGTTCGGAATCCATTAGAGGTGACGTTTGAGCAATTGAGCAAGCTAAAATATTGTGAAATATGGTTTGACGAGGTAACAAGGTCAATTATATTGCGGGGACAATTCCCAATCTGGGCCAGAAAATATTCAAGAATGCTTACGTTCCAAAGAGAAAGATTAGAAGCATTACCTAAGAGAGTTTGTGTATTCAGAATAACTCAAGATTTTGTGTACTGGGTGTACGGAAATGATAACTACCTGTGGGAGACATTCAACAAATGGATAGATAGTTAACTGATGGGCCCATATATACGACATTATGTCTGACCAATTTCAGGTACAATAGTTAAAGTCGTATAGTTCCGGAACCTTGCAAAATCTCCTATTGGAGCACATGAAGTACCAATTAAGTGATGTGGTGGGCCGCACACGGCAAAATCGGGACATTGATTATGCAATATTATAACGGGTATATATAAAGAGACAATTCAAAAGGGAAAATCTGGTACTAGTTTGAAGAGAAATATATCTATTCAACTATGGGATCTCAATCAATTACTGTACAATCCCCAACGCAAATATTCAAGTTTCTTTATTACTGTACACCCTTACCGGTCCTCTCGGTTGGTGAGTCGGTCGCATTCTGTATTTTTTTTGCATCCATTTTGACATTGACTATTTACCTGATGATAAGTATGTTCCCACCACAACTCATAGACTATTTCTCAAAGGCAATGGTCGACCTTACAGGCGAACTCTTATTCCCTACCGCTATAGACATCCTAGAATCAACAATAGACAGAAAAGTTTCTGGACTCTTGCATTATTCTATTAGTAACAATTCTAGTTACAGGGATCATAACCCTACCATACATAAGAGAATATGGCCGGGACGCAGTCATTAAAGAGAGAAAGAGGAAGCCTGATGGAGGAGAGTATAAATACATGGGATATGGGAAGGGATGTACACTCTTATATGTGGTAAACAACATGGTGAGGTTACATACAACATAAATGAAAGAATATTTAAATTTCTATAATAATACATAAATTTAATAAATGAAACTAATAATATATCATCTCATTTTGGAACATTCTGAAAAAAAAAAAAGTAACATTAATATTCGGAAAATACGGAAATATTTTTACTATATTTAGTCCACCTGATTCAATACTCTATTTAACCTAACTTAACCAAATAACGACCAGTCTCTTACGTAATAATCGCTAGTTGCTGTTTTGAGCAATTCGTAGCTCTTTCCCAATGCGCTCTCTGAGTTAGATATCTCACACTCTAAGTTTGCTAGCGTCAACTGATTTTCTTCGGATTGTAGCACTGGAACATTAAGGGATATTATGACATCGGTGTCGACCTTATTCAATTCAATTAAACTCATCATCGTTATCAGCGCATACTTGTCTTTCTTAGGACTATTCTGGACAAAGAATACAAAATAGCAATCCAAGACCATGTTCTTGTTGTGGATAGTCTTGTAAGTTGAGATGGTATCATCTCTGATATCACCAATTTCTTCTGCGTGGGTCTTCAACTTCTCTTGAATGTTCCCATCGACCTTTTCGACTGCCTCTAATATATCGAAAATTATCGACTGGTCGAGTTTGGCATCATCTCCCTTCTCAAGAATGAATACTTCTTGAGTGTTTGGAATTTCACGAATCTGAGATGCATCCAACAAATTAGAAGGAAGAGTTGTACTAATTGCTCCACCGTATAATGGGTAAGTTGGCATTATTCTATTGGTTTACGATACCGGTTTTTTTTATTGCTTTCTTCCTCTTCCTCGTTTTAAGTCACTTAACTTCAATCACTTCCGTTTGATTTAATGGGTTGGGTAGTTTCGTCTTACACATCCATGGTACTGCAGATAATTTGAATCACAAAACACTACTCATCAGAAGCTGAATACATGTATGAATGTATGTCGCTCCGCTGGCGCCTATCCGGCGAGGGCAACTGCGTTGGGCTTGTCTCCCTTCGGTCGTTCTTCTGGCAATATATAGGTGAATTGAATTAGCTTGCTCAATATAATATATCTCCTAGACTATATGTATATCTACTACTTTAATCTGATGAAATCGTGTCAACAAAACATCTCTCATTTCAAAATGCTGTTACTTTAATTCTGTTTATATGATGGACATTTTATCTTCCGGTATTCAGTTCATATTCTTACACTAGCTAAGCTTGTGTAAATGTGTTCAGTAGTCCTTAAATAATTTGGTTGTTATACATTGCAGCATATTGTGCAGCACTAACAACGTGCAGCAGCAACAGTGCGTCAAATCGCATCATATTTGCAACCAATCAGAAATACATAGACGCCACACCTTAAATTACTATAAAAGGGATGATGCTCGCCTATTTAATTAAAGACGGTAGAATTTCCTTATATTTGCTATTCACCTTAAAGTAGAGTTATTAAAGTTAGATTAGAAAGTAGCAGATAATATTCAAAAATTCAATAATATGACCATGCCTCTGGATAATCAAGCACTGGAACTCGTTTAAGCGAGGTTATTGATAGAAGACTTATCCTGGGGTTCACCCCCGCCTATTTTGTATCCGTTATGGGTACAGGCATTTCATCTGCCATCCTATATAATTTCCCTTTCCCATCTGAATGGCTTAGAACTTGCTCCTATATTATGTTTACTTTTACAGCTATCTTTTGGCTTACAACTACAATCTTCCTTTTTATCACTTGCTTTAAAATTCCAAAGAGAATAATCACCTTCCATTGTGATCCAGCAGTTGCTCCGTTCATGGGGGCTTATGCGATGGGCTATAACACTTTGGTTAACTACATTTACTTTCTAACGGGTAAATCTTGGATTATGGGGACCTACTGTCTCTGGTGGATTGCTGTTATATTATCAGTATATTGCGCTGTTATCGTTTTCTTTTTGCTGCTTATTTCAAAAAATAGACATTCTTCAAAAAGACTGGATCCCGCAAATTTACATGCTACTTTGCTCTTACCTATTGTTACGTTAACTGTTGCTGCTTCACTGGGTAATATATTTTGTCTTGATTTACCCACCAATGAGTTAATAATTTCCACAATGATAATA
Organism: Dujonia santamariae; assembly: GCA_030578175.1. Taxonomy (NCBI): domain Eukaryota; kingdom Fungi; phylum Ascomycota; class Pichiomycetes; order Serinales; family Debaryomycetaceae; genus Dujonia; species Dujonia santamariae. The sequence goes on along the minus strand of JANIVZ010000067.1, from coordinate 47,353 downwards.
TCATATATTCTATGGTCAGTAGCAATTTCCATGGCATTTGTAATTATAGCCGTTTACTTTTGGAAATTATTTGTGTACAAGATTCCATCTACAGCATTGGTTTTTACGCTGTTTTTACCAGTTGGTGTTTCTGGCCAAGGTGCTTACTGTATTGCACTTTTTGGTTCAAATATGCATAAGTTTATTAATTCCAATGCAAGTTTGTTTTTTGAAGAAACGGAATCAAACCCACAAGCTGCGTTTGTTATAGGTAATGTCATACTTTATTCAAGCACAATGATATCCTTATTTTTAACGTCGTTTGGATATTTCAGCACATTAATTGCAATATTTTCATGTTTAAGTAAAATTCCACCCTTTACCAATAATCCAAATAAAGTTTACTCCTATAGGAATAAATCCAAACATCCCATAAAATCACAGTTTAACGGATTAATTAAATTTTTTAGGGCATTTTGGGCAATGACATTCCCACTTGGAACTATGTCATTAGCGAATAGTGAATTACATAAGATTTTTAATAATTTGAAGGCTTTCAGAATTGTTGGAGCAATCTATGGAACTATGCTTATAGTAATAACCACTGGTTGTGTTATTGGTTGTGTTTATAAGGTATTTGTTGAATTAAAATATATCATATATGGAAAAGAAGAAGAAGAAGAACAACAAGAAGAAGAAGGAGAAGCAGTATTAGGTAGAGAGGAAAATGTATAAAATCAAAGTATACTTTAAATAATATTTTATAGGACCAAAATTATATAGGATTAAATAGGAAAAATAGATTAAAGGATATAAGAATGATAGAGAAAAATGGCTGCAAAACCTGCAGATAGTATCTCCATTTTCATTGTTTTTGTAAATTACATTTAGTCACCACTAGTGGCTAAAATTGATATATATATATAAATGTATAAATGTATAAATGTATAAATGTATAAATGGAGTGTACACTTGATTAGTTTCATTTCAGTTATTATTTCCTCAATCTATTCCATTTTATACCCTTTTGAATGAACACAGAGTGAAATATGCAAGTGACTTGCATGAAAATACGACTTAGACCAATAATTCTAAATCTATATTCTTTAGAATATTGCCTAATACTCTCTTCCCCCATTTTATTGACACCTAGTTTTTGCTGACAGCAGTCAATCATCGAATTACAACTACAGTAACCATGGTGAATTCAGTCTCATTAAGATTTGCTTGAATTACCTGGCAGTTTCGATGTTTCCTGGTAAGGTGAGAATAACGACCGAAGTGAGACAGGCTCAATACAATTGTCCTCGCCGGAAGGCGCCAGCGGAGCGTCATTCGATTAGTTAGTTATTAGTTAATAAGTTCAATCTCAACTTGGTTCCACTACTCCATAACGATCCTTAGCGTTAGCCTCACTACAGGGAAGGGAATGTGGGTGTCTGGTGCATTCGGCTTAAGGCTTAACATAACTTCTGAAATATAAAGTCTCAGTCTAGAAACAACAAATCTAGACTTCGAAACTTGTGTAATGTAATAAATGTACTATAAAATTGGGAGTACATTTTGAAGTGTTTGTGTTTATATATTTATATGTAGATCTATTTATGGTGTTCAAATATCCTACATATAAACATGACAAGTTTAGATTTCGGTGGTTGGGAGAAGCGAAAAAGAGAAATCAAAATCTCCAATTTGATTCTATCAATTTATCTTCTTGTAGAGTACGATAAAAATGGCCAGCTTTGTGACTAGGAGGAAGCCAATAATAATCACTTTTATAGTGATACTTTTCCTTCTCATTGTCACCAAACTTTCGACTTCAAAGGACTCTGCTAAGAATTTACAGGATGTGTTGACTTCCATCCCTCCTGAAAATTTATTACTGAACGCGTTGTTACAGCTGTCGCAGAAGGACGACGAGCTTATTGTTAAGTTGGAGAAGGTTAATAAGAAGCTAATGGACAAACAGGAGGAGAGAATAGCTCTCTTAGAGCAGCAGAATATTCTTTTGGCCGATGGGTTGCGTGCGATCAGAAGACCTCATGATGATGCCTCGCTTAGAGATAAGTTGGTTCATTTATATCCTTACGATAGATCGGTCAAGTTCCCAGCGTACATCTGGCAATCATGGAAGCATGGATTGAATGATGAAAGGTTTGATGAAAAGTTTAGACAGGGTGAAACAGAGTGGGCATGGAAGAACCCAGGTTTTGTTCACGAGTTGTTTAACGACGATACTGCCAATGCCATGATTCACCATTTATATGTTTCTATTCCAGAGGTTGTTCGTGCATACGACTATTTACCTGAAGTCATTATGAAGATGGACTTTTTCAGATACTTGATATTGTTTGCTCGTGGTGGTGTTTACGCTGATATCGACACGATCCCCCTTCAGCCAATTCCTAACTGGATTCCTGAAAACGTCGCTCCACTGGAATTGGGGATGATCGTAAGTATTGATGTTGACTCCTCTGCCTCCAACTGGAAGGAAATCTACTGGAGACGCTTACAATTTGGACAATTTATATTACAAACCAAACCAGGTCATCCAATTTTAAGAGAAGTTATTGCACAGATTACCGAAGAAACCATAAGGAAGCATGCTGCAGGAGAATTAAGTTTGGGAGATGATGTTTCTGGAAAGGGACTTGAGTTACAGAAATGGACTGGTGGTGGTCGTTGGACTGACGTAGTTATGACATATTTCAATGATTACATGCAAAGTTCAGTTTATTCTAAGATTACCTGGAAGGAATTCCATAAGTTGACTGTTCCAAAGTTAGTCAGTGATGTTTTAGTGTTACCAATGTCTTCATTTGCCAGTGAGCTTGAAATTCCAAAGGACGGTAAGATTGAAGATCCGTTAGCATTTGCAAAGCATTACGCTGGAAAGATTTGGAAGACCACATAATCTTAATGGAAGATCTTTCTTGAAAAAGGAATTATTATAAATAAATGAAACTTACCATAGTACAGTAAGAAATGAAAATCGAAAAGTCATTTTCAGAAATTAATAGACTGAATACATTAGAATTAAAGATATTACATGAATCCAAAATTAAGAAAAATCCATTTTGTAGAAATAACGTTCATTCACACTTGTCCGTTACGTTACTGTACGTAGAGGAGAAGTTCAGATACTTTTGCCCTTATAGAAATGTTTTATTGTATTTTTTTTTTTTTCATTTCACATCCACTCTTCAGTTATGAATGTTACTCGTAGAGCACTGGATATATTTATTAACAAACTATGGTTACGTACTTTTCTGCTTTTCAAGTTCTTGTTGTCTAAGTTCTTCTTCAATCTTCTTCCATTCTTCTTCATTATAGTCTTCAGTCAAGTTCTTGTCAGTACCAAAGCTTTCTTGCCACTTTAAAAACCCACCCTTTAATACCCAGACATTCTTCTTTTCAAGAATTTTTCTTTCTTCTTCAGGAAGATCTTTAATCGAGTTAATAAATTCTAAAGTTGTTCTGGTACCACGATTTTTAGAAGATCTACAATGGAAAACAACATCCTCAATTCCATCTTCAGTTACACGTTCATATAGTTTAGGTAAAGTCTCAGTAAATTCATTTGAAGAAAAATTGTAGCACCCCTTGATGTGACCACCACCAAAATCTCCACCTCTGACATCAATAACTGCAACCTTTCTGGGAGAGTCTTGAATCCAACCTCTTAGGTCAGTTGGAGTAACCCATTTTAAATCTTCTAATTGAGAGCTCATAATGTAGAAATAAAGTGAAGAGAGAGAAGAAGAAGAGTAAATAGAGGAAGAAACAATTAAAATACTATGTTTCTTAAATGTGGCGGAAGGGATTTCTTATTGTCAGCGCAGAAAATAATTTGTCAACAAAATTAGTCATTCTACAGACCAATAAAATCTCTAAGACAATGTCGTCTTATTGAGATTAAATTCGTCTTACGGTTTCCTCCAATTCAAATTACTCTTACTTAATACAATCTCGCTATTATCGATATACTAATGATCATTATATAATGCGAAATGGGTGCAAAAAGTAAGCTTTTACTCTACACACGATCTTTCGATCGCTACACGAGGGGGGCTTTAATACCTCCCACATAAACCCATTGATATTTAATTTATTTGTATTAATTTAGTTTTGTGATGAATTCAATCGTATAACTAATTGGTTGAAATGGTAGTCTCACTAATCACTTCTTCAGTCTCTTCTTCAATATCTTGCTTTGAATCAACATCGATCCAAATGTACTTTTCCTTGAAAATTCTGGCAACATATGTTAATAATAACAAGATTGGGACTTCTAATAATGGACCAAAAGTTGCAGCAATGGCTTGCTTACTACCAGAACCATAAATTGAAATTGCAATAGCAAGACTTAACTCAAAATTATTTGACCCAGCGGTAAATGTTTGAGTTACAGTAGACTTGTAGCTAGCACTACATTGAGCTGCGTTCCATTTACGAGAGTCAGTTTTCCAATCTTCACATCCACAAAGTGGTTCCTTTTCATCCGAGCCCTTGCTTGTGGCCACTTTTTGGTCTCTTTTATAAAGGTAGCTAGTAGTATATCTCATAAAGAAAAAAGTACCAAACCACATTACCATAAAGTAAACAGTCAACGGCACAAAACATCTGATGGCAGAACCAACATGCTTAATGAAATCATCACCCTTTTCAATAAAGATAACAATAATAGTGTACAATAAACCAATCAATGCCCATGGACCAACCACAGGAATTAAACGAGTTTGATATTTCTTAGCACCTAAAGTCCAGAGCCCAACTAGTCTAACAACAACTCCAACGGCTAATGGGATACCCAAAAAGGCAGCCACAGATCTTGCAACCAAAGGATAAGTAACACCAATTCCAGCACCGCCCAAGTCTCTTGAAGTACCGGTTATTACGTAACAAAAGAATAATTGGTATGGTGCATACAAAACAATTTGTAATAAACTATTAATAAGGACAATAATAGCACACAAGGTATTGTCACCTTGAGCCAACTCATTCCATACAAGGACCATAGCAATACATCTAGCCAAACCAATCATGATGATACCAGTACGGTATTCAGGTTCATCGAACAAGGTCAACCAAGCCAACCCAAACATAACAAAAGGACCAACAATCCAATTAATGAAAAGTGAAATTCCAATTTGGTGTAAGAATTTCTTCTCACGAGCATACTTGTGCAAGTTTTCCCACTCTACCTTACATAATGGAGGCACCATCATTACGATCAAACCTATCGCCAAGGGTAAAGATACACCTTCTAACTGTAAAGAAGAGTTAAATGCATTCCTCGAAGATGGGACATAGACTGATAAGAGAACACCAATGATGATCGCAAGAATGATGAGCAAAGGTAAGAGTCTATCAGTCCATGACAACTCTTTAAAGATTTGGACCGTAAGGTTATTTGATCTAGCCATAAAACCAACGATGAAGAAGATGAAGAATATGATGAAGAAGAAGAGAAGATGTCTGAAAAGAAAAGTGGTGATGAAACGAAAACTTTAAAAATTAAAGAACATTCCAAGTTTCCGCACATCAGGCATCACCGTTTTATTTTTTAATCAAAATCAAAGAACAATACGAAGTCACTGCCCAATGGAAAATGACGTGCTCAACAGTCGTTCCCTACAAACAAGTCACTTAAACTTCAAGCACTACACTTCACAAGAGTCATTCATATTTTTAATTTTTTCTTCATCTTCACCTTGAACTTTAACTTGATCTTGAACTCAAGTGATCAAAGAAAATGTCCACTATTTTTTATATTGAAAACCTACTTTCTAACCCCATGATGAAAAAGAAATAGAAGGATTTGTAATAGCCGCATCATAACTTAATTGACTCCGTCTTTAATGAGCCGACTTTAAAAGGAGTATTTCTTTAACTTCCACCAAATATCCTCCCTCTATTAATTTTGAACAAGAAGAAATATCGGATCTAGGTATTTCTTCTCTCTCTCTCTCTCTCTCTCTCTCTGCCAAAATATGCGGCGATGAATATATATTTTACATCACGTTCAGTAGATATGGACTCTGTACTTAAGGAAATGAGAAAACCCTTCAAGAGAAAAACTACATGACCATCTTACATCAAGAAACGTCACTAGCGCCTGCCGATTTCATCGAGCTTGGATCTCTTCAGTCGTTTGCTTCCAAGTTTAAAAGTTGTTATGGAAAATGTGGTTTTATTCCTCCCAGTTCGTTCTCTACATAGCTGCAATGGTTATTTTAGTCGAAGACGTTCCAAGTTTATACACTTCGATCATCTTACCCAACTATTGGAATTTCATCTCCCGAAGGGAGCCAAGTTCGATGCAATCGCCCTCGCCGGGTAGGCGCCAGCGGAGCGTCTTTTTACCCACTCCTTTACATCCTAATAGAAGTAGTCCATCTTTTCCAAATAGAGCTCTATTTTGTTCGGGTTTCTATACCTAACTAGGCCACTTACTCAAGTAGAGAATTTCTTTTTTTTTTTTTTATAGAAAAACTTAACCCCATCATTATACAATACCATATAATATATTATAATATCAATTAGTCACAATTGGTGTTTTAAGCTCTATACTGATGGAGTTTAGTTAGTTGGTATATGGTGTTCTTTATAGTGGTATATAACTATATTTTCCTGTATATACGGGTTTGTGTAATAATTTTTACAATACCGACAATCTTGCGCTAAACCCATATGGTTTAATTAGTAATTACACCAAGTTTTCTTTTCTCCTTTTCGCCTTCAAGTTTAAAGTATTATACATTTAATTTTATTTAAGAAAGTTTATTAAGAGAAGATGTCTGATAGTATGCAAATTGATTCCCCTCCTCCACAGGCTGGTGGTGCCGCTGCTGGCGGCGCTGGTAGCACTATTGATGAAGGGTTATACTCCAGACAATTATACGTAATGGGTAAGGAAGCAATGATGAAGATGCAAAATGCATCAGTCTTAGTAATTGGTCTTGGTGGTCTTGGGGTTGAAATCTCCAAGAACTTGGCCCTTGCCGGTGTTAAGTCATTGGACTTGTACGATCCATCCCCAATTACCATTGGAGATTTATCCACTCAATTCTTTTTAAGCACTGAAGATGTAGGTAGTGATAAATCTAAGGCTGTCGCCTCAGCTGAAAAATTGAAAGAATTAAATCAATACGTTCCAATAAATGTTCTTAGTCACATTGACGAAGTGCAACAAAAGTTGGCCTCTTACAAATGTATTGTTGTCACTGAGGATAAGCTCACTTTAGAGGAACAAATCAAATTGAATAATGTTACCCACAAGAGCAATATTGGTTTCATATCTGCCAACCTTAAGGGTTTATTTGGTCAGCTTTTCGTTGACTTTGGTGAAAAGTTTACCATTATTGACCAAACTGGTGAAGAGCCATTGACTGGAATTGTTTCAGATATCGAAGCTGATGGATCTGTAACAATGTTGGACGACAATAGACACGGATTGGAAGACGGAAATTACGTTAAGTTTTCTGAAGTTCAAGGTTTAGAATTCTTGAATGACGGTACACCTTATGAAATTGAAGTCTTGGGTCCTTATGCCTTTAAGATCAAAAACTTTGACACCAAGGGTGGTAAGTATATCAAGGGTGGTTTATACCAACAAGTTAAGATGCCAGTTGATATTTCCTTCCAATCATTACAAGAACAATTACAAGCACCAGAATACTTAATTTCTGACTACGCTAAGTTTGATAGACCACCACAATTACATTTAGGTTTCCAAGCTTTACAAGCTTTCCATACTGCTAACAATGGCAGATTACCAAAACCATACAATGTTGAAGACTCTAACGAATTCATTAAGTTGGTAAAGGAATTAGCTACCCTGCAACCACATATTCTTGGTGAAGGAGTTGAAATTGATGAAAAACTATTAAGAGAATTATCTTTCCAAGCTGGTGGTGATATTCCTGGTTTGGTTGCCACTTTTGGTGGTTTAATCGCTCAAGAAGTTTTGAAATGTTGTTCCTCCAAATTCGGACCAGTTAAGCAATGGTTATACTTTGATTCCTTAGAATCACTACCAAATGAAGAAACTTATCCAAGAAACGAAGAAACAACAAAACCAGTTGGTTCTCGTTACGATAGACAAATTGCCGTTTTTGGTAAGAAGTATCAAGATAAGATTGCTAATTTGAAAGTATTCTTGGTTGGTTCAGGTGCCATTGGTTGTGAAATGTTGAAGAATTGGGCTATGATGGGTTTAGGTTCTGGTCCAGATGGTAAGATCTTTATTACCGATATGGATTCTATTGAAAAATCTAACTTGAATAGACAATTTCTCTTTAGACCAAAGGATGTTGGTCTGAATAAGTCCGATGTTGCCGCTCACGCCGTTCAAATTATGAACCCAGATTTAAAGGGTAAGATAGACTCAAGATTAGAAAAGGTTGGCCCTGAAACTGAGGATATCTTTGATGATGACTTTTGGAACAATTTGGATTTTGTCACTAATGCTTTAGATAACGTTGATGCTAGAACATATGTTGATAGAAGATGTGTTTTCTTCAAGAAGGCATTATTAGAATCTGGTACTTTAGGTACTAAGGGTAACACACAAGTTGTTGTTCCAAACTTGACAGAACTGTACTCATCATCTCAAGATCCACCTGAAAAGTCCATCCCATTGTGTACTTTAAGATCATTCCCAAATAAGATAGATCATACTATTGCTTGGGCCAAATCTTTATTCCAGGGATACTTTGCTGACTCTCCAGAAAATGTGAACCTTTACTTGAGTCAACCAAATTATGTTGAACAAACATTAAAGCAAAATCCAGATATTAAGGGTACATTAGAAAATATTAGCGATTACTTAAATAAGAGACCATATAACTTCGATGATTGTATCAAATGGGCAAGATTAGAATTTGAAAAGAAATTCAATCACGAAACCAAACAATTATTATTCAATTTTCCAGTTGATGCTACTACTTCAACCGGTGCACCATTTTGGTCTGGTCCCAAGAGAGCTCCAACTCCATTAGTTTTCGATATTAATAATCCAATTCATTATGATTTTGTTGTTGGAGGTGCCAACTTACTTGCTGCTATCTATGGTTTAAAGGAGGATGCTAACGCCGATTTCAAGAAGGTCATTGATGAAGTCAAGATTGAGCCATTCTCACCAAGAAGTGGTGTCAAGATTCAAGCAAATGATAACGATCCAGTCGAAGACGATGGCTCGGGTTCTATTGATGATGATCAAATTAAGAAGATTGCTGCTTCATTACCAGAACCTTCTACTTTAGCTGGCTACAGATTAACTCCATTGGAATTTGAAAAGGATGATGATACTAATCATCACATTGAATTTATTTCAGCAGCTTCTAACTGTAGAGCTTTAAATTATGCTATTGAAACTGCTGATCGTTCAAAGACCAAGTTTATTGCTGGTAAGATTATTCCAGCCATTGCCACCACTACCGCATTAGTTACTGGATTGGTTTGTTTAGAATTGTACAAGATTGTCGATGGAACAAAGAAACTTGAAGATTACAAGAATGGGTTTATTAACTTAGCCTTACCATTTTTTGGATTTTCTGAACCAATTCAATCTCAAACTGGTAAGTATAATGATAAAACATACGATCAAATTTGGGATAGATTTGAATTAAGAGGTAAAGATTTAACCTTACAAGATTTATTAGACTACTTTGAAAAACAGGAAGGATTAGAAATCACTATGTTATCATATGGTGTTTCATTATTATATGCGTCATTTTTCCCACCAAAGAAATTAAAGGATAGATTACCAATGAAATTAACTGATTTGATTAAGGAAGTTAGTAAGAAGGAAGTTCCAGCTCACGTTAAGAATTTGATCTTTGAAGTCTGTTGCGATGATAAGGAAGGTGAAGATGTTGAAGTTCCATATGTTTGCGTTACACTCTAATGCGCTTAGAACTGATTATATTGATATAAACGAATAAATGAAAATTAGCAATATGTAGAAATAATGTAAAGAAGGAAAAAATCTTACAAAATATCTAAACTAGGACTGGGCTAACAGGAAATTATCTAAGAACAATTTTTATTTCAACTAGTATCGAAAAACCAAAATGGTTAAAGTAATATTTCTATTTAAACCCCAAAATTTCTCAATAAGATTCAAATTTGTTTAGTCAAAATATTTCAAGCCCCTAGATCATCATCAAAAAGCAAAAAAGAGAATCACTGATTCTGATTACCTAATTAACTTTATTTAATGCAATATCAACTCTGATTCTTAGTAATCACGATACTTCTTCAACTCGTCTTGAATATCTTCAAATTCATAGTAATCAAATCTGTGTAGACTAAAATTTGAATTTATATGTTCTACAAACAGAAGAGATTTCACCACAGAGAGTAGAAAATTTCCTTGGAATTGGGAAAGAGAAATAACCAAGTAATATTTGGGAGCACAGTATAAAGAGTAAGCCAAATTTTTGTTATCCACATAGAGGAAGTAGTCTTGGAAGTAAAGCTCTTCACACCTTTGGTAATCAGCTTTAACGAACACATAGTATAAGACGTCAAGCATTTCCATTACGTCAATCACTTCAATATGCATTACTTTGTGGTGTACTAATAAGGAATAATTATCATCATTGAAAGTATCATGAAAGGTGTCTGCAAGGTAACCATCTGAATAATCGATAGGAACGAAATTTGGTTTCTCAGTTCCTATATGGAAGAATAAGAAAGTCCTATGCTCATCAAGCCAACTGTTACCAGTAACTAGTTTTTGAAGAGATTCAGGTCTCCAGTCAATTTTCCAATAGCACCTCCTCTATTTCTAGGAACTCGACGATTACCAGTACCTACCTTTTTGAACTGATTCAGTTTTCCAGTAAATTTTTCGTTTGCATTTCCTCTTTGTCCACTTATACTCATAGTCTAGATAAATTGTATATACTGAAACAGGAACAGGAGAAGAGGAATTGCTATAACTCAATTCACAACATTTCAGAGAAAATTAGTTGTCCTTAGATCAGGATCGGAAATAAGAATGAAGTTAACTCACACCCACTTTCAATGCAAGACTTCCTAAAATAACTGCATTCATATTTATTGTCTTTGCTACTTGTGAATAATCTTATACAATTCACCTCTTTCTTCTAATAAATCTTCATAAGTACCTTCCTCGACAATAGTCCCATATTTTATCACAAATAATTTTCCACACGATTCCATCATTTCTTCGCTATGTGTTATCACAATTGTAGTTAACATCCCATCGTTTAATTCATTTCTGACAAGACCATTTATCAAATTGGAATTCTCAGGATCCAACGCTGAGGTACATTCATCCAATATTAAAATTTTGGGCTTCCTTATTAAGGCTCTTGCAATTGAAAGTCTTTGAAGTTGACCCCCGGACATCATCGAATTTAAGCCTTCACCCATAAATGTGTTTAATCCTTCATCCAACGAGACAACGAATGTATATATATTGGCACGTTTCAATGATACTTCAATTTCTTCTCTAGTATATTGGGTGTTATTTAATCCATACGTCAAGTTCTCCATTATTGTACCTTCAAAGAATGTCGGTGTTTGAGGTACAAATGCAACAAAATTCCTCAACCATTCAACATCCAAGTCATTGATAGGGACTCCCTTAATGGAAATAACCCCGTCCCCTGCTCGCACTTTGTATAGCCTCTCTATCAAAGATGCAATGGTTGATTTCCCGGACCCCGACTCTCCAACAATTGCGATTGTTTCACCAGCAAGTACTTTGAAGTCAACCCCATTGAGAACTTTCTTTTGCATCCATTCCTTAGTTGGATAAGCAAACTCTACACTATTAAACTCAACAATTGGCTTCTTGATTCCGAGTTTAGTGTAAGGCTTTAAACCACCAGAAGTTTCAACATTAGCCTCAGGTAGTTCCAATAATCGTATCAAATGAGTGCCTGCTCTTCTACCCCTAGATATATGGGGTATTTGTCCAATTAAATTTGCTGAATCTGCAACAGTCATTGTTAACAATGTAATTACTTGTAACATTTGAGTTTGTGTATATTCAAATTTACCAGCTAATAGCATACCATAGTAAATTACGGTGGCACCCGAAATTGATATACATAAAGTTGAAAGCGTTAACCCAACACCAAATTTAATTGCTCTAGTGTGTCCCCTTGACACGACATTATCTAAACGTTCATCAAAGGTTTGAACAAATGAATTAGTGATATTTAAAGTAATGATTGATTTCATATTGTAAATTGTATCGTGTATGTGATTTTCCAAAACGACTACCATATTTTTGTACTCATGTTCAGATCCTTCCATCAAAATTGAATATGCAGATGTTATTAAAAGAATACACGGAACAAATGCAATTCCAACTAGTGCAAGCTTCCAGCCGCTTACAATTGACCAAATTATTCCGACAAGCAACATTATTACCAAATTAATAACCAATTCAATTGCACTAGAAACAAGATTTCTTAAATCTCTTGTATCGTTCATGATCAAAGTAGTTAATTCTGACACTTTAGTCAGTTCCAAATCAAAGAACGAACTATCTTGTTCAACTAGTTTTGAAAATGCTTCTTTTCTAATTGTTGCAATCCAATTTTCACTTATGTATGAAAGTATGAACTCAGATAAGTATTGGAAAAATCCTGTAAATACTGCAACAGCAATGACTACACAAGACCATACCATTAACTCATGTATATACGTGCTACCGCCGACTGATACATTAACCATATTAGCTAATAATTGAGCAAAGCAATATGAAAAGACAGGGCTGCAGAAAGCTAGAAAAACCGAAGAAGTTAACCCAATAGCCAAAATGTATTTCTTTTCAATTGATTTCCTGAAATAGTTTACTATAAATATGGTTGATCTTAAAGGAATTTCAGTCTCGGCTCCTATGGATTCAAACATTGATGATTGTTTTTCCAAATCTTGTATAATCACAGGATTTTTCAAATAATCTGGTCCTTCGTCGCTAGATATTAATGCTTCATTTTGGATAGTAACTTGAGTTTGATATTCATAGGTAGGTATGTTCTTAGACAAACTTTGCTCCTTTGGTTCCAAATCCAAATCCTTCAAGTAACCATGCCTGCGAACTTCACCCTTCTCCATTTGGAAAACGTAATCTTCTTGATCAATCTGAGAATAATCATGGGTAATAATAATTGTGGTTCGACCCTTTCTCCATTTTCTAATAGATTGCGACAATATTCTTCTATTCTTAATATCAATTGCACTTAACGCTTCATCAAGTATTAAAACTTCAGTGTTTCTGATATATGCTCTAGCAATTGCAATTCTTTGTTTTTGTCCACCGCTAAGTTTCAGTGGATTCACCACCGTCTCAATACCATTTGGAAGGGTTCTCACTAAATCTTCAAGTAAAGCAAACGAACAAGCTGCCTCGATAATTTGCGATTCAATTTCATCATTGGAGCCTATAGTTAGGTTTTCAAGCAAAGTCCTATTGAATATTGCAGGGGTTTGTTGTAAAAATGTAATATTTTCGGATATCCATTTTGGACTCACAGTTTCAAGATTATATCCATCAATATTGATTCTACTGACAACTCCTACGGAAGGGGTATACTTGTACAAATTCAATACCAATTGAGCCAAAGTAGATTTCCCCGATCCTGATTCACCAATGATAAAATTAAATTCATTGACCTTGAACTTTATCGATACGTTTTGCAAAACGTTTTGGTCTGGTCTTGAGTTGAAGTGAAAGGAAATATTTTTTAGTGATATATCACCTTTGCAAGTGGGTGGAAATATTCCATTTGAAACTAATGAAGATTCCAAAGTCCCAACGGATTTTTGTGTGCTCGTTTTCATATCTGTTGCTAAAAACTTTTCAATTCTATCAATAGCCAGGTATGTTTTATTTAAGTAGGCAAATATTACAGTAATATTGTTTAAGCTGGACCCTAGAGCCAAACATGAACTAAAACAGGTGAATACTTGACCTATTTGCAATTTACGCTTGCTAATCATATAATTTCCAAACCAGAACCCCTGGACGAACATTAATACGGTTAAACATCTCAAGACCCCGGTATTTATTGCAATAAAGTTTGACATCCTATAGAAAGCAATAGCTGATTCATCTATAACTTTTTTCAACTTTAATATTTCAAAAATCTTAGCATTAAACACTTTGACAGTTTGGTTATTGACGAAGTTCCAATCTAATATTTTAGAGCAACGTGAAGATGCGTCGTTTTCTAAATTTGATGAAATTCGAATAAATCCACCAAAGTACCAACCAGCAATACCAATAATGGGGGTCGTTCCCAAAACAACTAATGTCAAAGACCAAGATTGGTACATTGCCATAATAAAAAGGGCGATAACTGTTGCAATTGTCTCCAAGAGTAACCCAACTTGAGCGGAACACCCTTCTCTAAACTCTTCAACTGATCTATTTATTTGTGTTATCGAACCAATTAGATTCTTCTGTTGATCAAGCCATTCGAAACTAGACGAAAACATAACCTTGTTGAAAACTCGAGTTCTAATTCTAGCAGCTTGCCATTCTCCATATAAGAGCCAGCCATATATACTTAGCCACCTAATCACCAAATTTGCCAAAGCAATAATCATTATTAATCCACAAAGACTTCTAATATCGTGAATAAATTCCTCCAATCCACTGTATTTGCCAAGGTAGTAAGATGTTAGTTTTGAAAAGATCTTACCGTAGATTAAAGTTTGGAGCGGCAAGGATGCTGCTGATATCAAAGTTGTCATCAAAGAGAAGATAATTATTGGAAGATCCGATATTCTGGCATATTTGAAGAGAATCAAAAAGCCATGAGATACCTTCTCATCTTCAGCCTTGCTAGTTTCATCTGAAGAGTTTACCTTGTAAGCGTCACAGAAAGGATCACTGTTAATGCTCCCGCAGTCAATTTTATACTCATTTTTCGCCATTGTGTGAGAAGAAGAAAGATATTTCGTTGATTTTAATTATAGTGATAAATGATTTCTGTGGGGGCTCATTGCATTTATATATTCCTACTTCATTTTACCAGTGATCCTGAATATGACCCCATGATAACTAGATGTGTGAAAATTATTATTAATGGCTGCAAATGCGGGTGAGATGTTTTGAAGAACTTCCTAATCGGGGTGCTGCAATCTCGCGCGCAGATCTAAGATTCACGAGATATACTTTGAGCCCAAATCAATTTAAACAAATCTTAACTTAATTTGGGAAGAATATGCTAATAGTTGAACCGGACCATTCTACATTTTTTGGTGCCATCATCACGTTTTATTTGCTAATTGATTTCCTTCTTTTTTTTTTTTCATTGGTGAGACGTTTTCATGGTCTCTGCTGAATGCGTGTACTGTTTAGACTCTCTGGTTGTTACATGTTGAGCTAGTGGTATTAATAAGTTCTTGGACTGTAATTAATTAATTGTTGCTTTACACATAACTTGATTCAATAGTCTTATTTTTAGTCAAGTCTTTTCAATTAAATTCGGAAGTGAAATGCATGAATTTTTTGAACTTTTTCATGACACATCAACTTTATATTGGCTGCAAATTTGTCTAAAAATTCCCTATATACAACGCAACACTTACCACTGGACACTTAGACTGAAAAATGGATAGTATTAAGATAATTCAAACCTAAGGCCTGTAATTCAAAACGGTCTATGATGGAGACAGACCAAAATATGTGAAGGAATCTAGGTATTGATTTAAATTTCTGGTGTCTGTGTAAGTCAAATAACATATTTTCGTGACGCTGCTGAAATTTATTAGTTAAGTACTGATATAATTCTTCGGAGTACGGTTTCCTTCTGTACTTCGTTAGATTTGTGGTTAACTTGGGTTTGTGAATTGGGAAAAGAAAAAACTATAAATTTAGGTTATTTCCCCTTAATCTACAAAATTATTTCCCACCACTTTCTTCATTCCTAGAAGAACCAAAAAGTAATCATCAGCCTTTCCAGAAAGAATAAATCATGTTTACTTTAATTACTGTTGCCTCAAACAGTCAAGTTACCTGCCCAAGAACTACTCGTTCCATTTGGGGAATTTTCCCAAGTCTTGCAGTTAACTACCAAGAATTAGAAAAGAATTCACTCACTGCCAACTTTTCCTCCCGCTTTGCCAACTTCTTTGGTAAGAAGCATATTAACGAAACTGATGTCTCTGATTTAGAAGTCATATTTCACTCTGTCGATCCATCTACTTTAAGTATCAACCAAATCACTATTGATTCCAATTACCACTCCTTGACTGTCCACTCCAACTTTACTGAAACTGGTTGCAACCCAGCTTCAACTTTTTTCAACTGCCACCCATTCACTACTGACTTCGACTCCCAGGAAAGTATTACTGACTCCTATGATTCCAATTATGACTTACTGACTTTTAACTTTGATTTTACTGATGATGCCACTGCGTCAAACTCAATTAACATTGATACCGATTGTTCAAGTTTCCACTCTACCACAAGTTTATCCCAATTTAGAATTTCCCCAGATTATGTTTCTGAAACTAATACTACCCCCCCTTTAAACATTGATAAGGAAATCAAAATTCAGAAGAAGTTAGCATCCCATTCAGGAAAGAACATTAGAAAATCAATTAGAACAACCTTTAGAAAGACATTCATCAATCCATTTAAGAAGCTTTTCAAGACAAAGGAAAAGGATCAAGAAAACAAATCTACAGTCGACGCTATTCAACCACTAATTCAGCATGAAGTATCAAACCAAAAGAATAATTATCAACCAAAGTATTCTTCAAATGAACTTCGTTTCTCTCCAAATGTTATTGAAAATGAAATGGCTAGAATGAGATACCTGTTATTTTGTCCTGATGTTTTGGAATGTAGCACTATTTTGAACTATGATGAATGCCATGTTTACAAAAAACCTGCCCCAACTGTTAGATATTCCAAAGCATTCCCTAATTCGAATGTTCCAGATTGTACATTTCCTTATAATTTAAATTCGACTGATAAATCTTCATCATCACTATCAATATCATTATCAAACGAAAAAAAATCGGTTAAGAAAGGATTAGAATCATTGTTTACACCAGACCACGAAGAAGAAAACGAAAATCTCAATGAATGCTTACCAAAGAGTAATGGTTCCTCAATAAGTTTTGACTCAACTATAGAAGACTGGAAAACAACAAGTAATATTAATTCACCACATCAGCATTTAGAACTTGGCAATGCTCCACTATTAACTTCATCTGAATCTGAATCTGAATCTGAATCTGAATCTGAATTGGAATCTAATTTAGAATTAACTACGCAACCTATGAAACTGTCACCTTTATCAAATTATTCAACAGATATGGAAAAGAAAGATATTGAATCACCAACAAAAAAGCCATACCTTTTACTTAGATCATCCAAATATCAAAAGATATTAGAACCAAGTTCAAAGATTCCTTCCAAAATCAATTTTAGAATGCCAACTGATGAAGAATTTGCAAATCATGTTAAAACTTCAAATTTAGTGAATGATGCTCTGAAAATGGTTGTTAAAACATTTCCCACGCTTAGAAAAATTAAAGACTCTCCATTATATAAACCACAACTACCAAATTCATCTGAATCAGAATCATCATTAGTATCATTCGGATCATTAACTTCTCCTTCCTATTTTTTAAAACCTACTAGCACCACCATTATTGAAGCTGAAGGTGAACCACCAATTGAACCAAGAACTGAACCTTTCCCGATTCCAAGAAGAACAATTGATCCAAGAAATATTCCACGTTTTAACAAAATTAAAAAGTTTATTCCACAACTTACAACTATTGAAGAAGAAGAAGAAGAAGAAGAAGAAGAAGAAGAAGAAAGAGAAAAAGAAATAGAAAAAGAAGCAGAAAAAGAAAAAGAAAAAGAAGAAGATTCAATTAAACCAGATTTCATCCTACCAACTAAGCTTGAAAACAAAAACATTCCTGATTTAAATACTACAACCAAAACTAAGGTAAACATTTGTTCAAAAAAGCCTGAAGTATTAATCCCAGTCTTTACTTTACCAGTTACACTTAAATACAAGAAGAGATACGAATTAGAACAATCAATCAAGAATTCAAAAGAAAATAAAACCTGGGCTACTTACATATCAAATGCTTTCAATTAAGATTTCAAAAAATCAATCACCAAAGGTGCTTACTCCTAACACTGTCTTGGAAATGTCTTTCTTTTCCGAGAACAGGATCAATTGCTTTCAATGGATCAGTTGTTGTAAATGTCAAAAAGAAAACGATTATAGAAAAAAAAAACATTAAGCAATGTTGATAATAATAGTAACATTAAATATGTGATTGGTTGTGGTAATAATTCAAGATACAATGAATTTGAAAAACATTTAGGAATATATATAGGAACAATAAGGAAAAATGAGAATGGGTGAAGTAATTTTGAAATAAGAGGGACAATAAGGATGACAAAATTCATGATAGTAATATTAATGAAGGTATATTATAAATTTCAATAAAACATGAAATAACTTGATTGTAGGAACCAAAAATAAATAACAATGGCTATATATTTCGCGCTAATTTGCAGCCAAATGAAATGTCTCACAATTTGTGTGACTATCTATCGTACACACAAGACTTACGTGAAATACAACCAAGAAAAATATATCCATCTCTATTAGAAAGATTCCCATTTTATTCTATTACTGTTTATTGCCAAATTGGGTTGACACCACATCAAATTGGTTATTCAGGTCGCATTGTAAAATCCGGGGTACGATCGTGAGAAAAAATCACATGCAATTGCAACCTTTTTCCACTTCGACCCTTGTTGGGATCTAGAGATCGACATATATAAGGAGGGCAAAATACCCTTCTTCCTTCTCCTTCACATTTCCTTCTTTTTTTTTTCCATTATTCTTTTCCAAAAGCATTCTCAATCACTTCTCACTTTCTTTGAATAGAAATCTTGGCTAATTCAATAATGTCTGCTTACCTTGAATCCGCAATTGGTGATGTCAAATATCTTTACAGTGACTTTAGCAGTTTCATTGATTTTTCAAAGCCTGATATCAGATATGCTGTTTTAACAATTGCTTTTAATCCAATATTTTGGAATATTGTCGCTAGAGCAGAATATAAAACTCACTTTCTTACTAAGTTAGCTGGTGGAGCCCGTAATGGTTGTTATCTCTTAGCTTTAACCATCTTCTCCTTGGGTATTTATAGAGATCATGTTTATTTTGACTCGTTACAAAACCAACCAACCTTTACTCCGTTTATCGAAAATCCTATATTCAAGGCATTGGCCATTGTATCTTTTGGGTTTGGTAATATCTTAGTTTTAACATCAATGTACGCATTAGGAGTTACTGGAACGTATTTAGGTGATTATTTTGGAATTCTCATGGACGATAGAGTCACCGGTTTCCCATTTAATGTCAATGACAATCCAATGTACAATGGTTCAACTTTATGTTTTTTGGGTACTGCTTTGTGGTACGGGAAGCCAACTGGATTAGCTGTTACTGCTTTTGTATTTGTTATGTATAAAATTGCTCTTCTCTTTGAAGAGCCATTCACTGCAGCCATCTATGCTAAGAGAGAAGCAGAAAGAAGCAAGAAGCAAAAATAAAACTCAAACAAAAAAGCAATGAAATAAAGAATTAAAAAAAAAAAACAAATCTTATTTAGAATACAACTTTATATTATAAATATATATATATTAAATAAAATTTCTATAAGCAATTAATTATGAGTAGAATTTATATCTATGGATCTTTGTTCGTACATATATTTATTCTGAAAGGGGTAGATCCAAAGGAGTAAAATGCATTGAATTATACATAAAGAAGAATATTAGCTTTATGGTGGTGGTCGTTAACAAAATTCAAAGTTACTGGAACTACCATGATCATTTATAAACCCAAGACTTAAACTTTGTAATCTTTCAGTATTCTTATGATAATATAGACCACTAATACTTCCTGGTGTGCTTAGACTATGTTTACTATCTCTTTGTTGGTGGAATTGGCGGTATGGTCCATTACTACTATGACCATATCCACGGTATGGATTGTAAACCAGAGAATTGGGTGACACAGACAGAGCCGCCAGCTGGTTTGAATGAGATTTTGTTTGAGGTTTTAACCCACCTCCGCCATCACCAATATTTAAGACGATGAAGTAAAATCCATCAAAAGACGCCCCATCAATTTTTTCTACTCTAGAATCAGGTACTAAGAATTCTTCCTTCCATCTCATGTAGATAAATTGATTATTTGACTGGCTTTGGCAATCCAAAGACTGGATTTGATTTAATTTTGACCTTATTTGATAATCACCCAGATCCCTCATTTGAGTAAGAATTTCCCAGTGATCAAAATCATTCTTCATATTCGAATCCCACTTCTTGTTTTCCGTTATGAACAGAAACTTCTTAATGCTATCGTCCGTTATGTCTGGATTAGAATCTGACTTCCAATCAAATTTATTAAGCGGATTGTTTATGATTTCTCCTTTGAAGTACGTCGTGATATGAGATGGGCTGTCAGTTAAACCAGTGATTTGTAAGAATCCTGTTACAAGTGAATTGACAAGGTCAACAGTCTTAAACTGCACCTCTACGTAGTATATAGATTTGTCCGATACTTGGTCACCAACAAATTTGGCATTAGGCTTAAGATATGAGTTCGAAAATTTTGGGACAGAGTTTTGCGTTGGAGAAGGAAACATAGAAGTCGAGTGGATAGTATCTATCGAGCGTGTCGGTGGGCGCTGCGTCATCCTGAGAGCACCCACGGAGCTTTCAATACCACTGGTCCTTCCATTTCCAATATGATTAATCTTGTGTAGAGATGAAGTTTTGTCTGTGTATGACAAATTATTGGTTGCGTGTCCGACATCAGTCATTTCAACAGGAGACTTTTTGTTGTGGTCTTCACCACCGTGATCAGTAGCCTCAGACGATGAATCTCGTAATTCCATCTGACATTCATTTGTTGAGAAGTCAAACTCATCAGACGAGGTAGAATCGAGCTTCTTCAATTTCCCTTTACATGCAGCGTCATCACCAGAGCCATTATTTGCCCCTACACTGGCGACACTATCATCATCAACTGCTGCTTCACTAGCTACTTCTCCAGGTACAACAGAAATTACGTCATTCTCTGCAACAGCTGCCCCTTCACTTACACTAACATCTTGTCGACTCTCTGGTTCTCCTATTAAATGCATGAATTTCAAATGCTCATTATGTTCTTCAGTAACTGGCATATCGATAAGGATGATGCGGAATTGATAAGGGAGATATTATATTTTAAAAAAAAAGAAGCAGCAGCAGAAATATCAACCTTATAGAACTTCTTATTTATTTTTTTTGTTTTTATATATATCTCCGTTTGTGTACTGCTTATGTCACCTGAATTTTATTGCCTGTTACCCTGTTCTTAACCAAAGGGATCGTTTGTTTGTTTGTGTCTATTCTTGCTAAGATCTAAAAGGGGCCAAGTAGTTTTTTCTTTTTCTTTTCCTTTCTTATCAACTTGCATTGCTCTTTATTTGCTGATGCGGTCACGTGAGTTATTGTAAAACGAAGTAATAGTATATAAATACAGAATTCGATCAGCTGGTTCTATTGTATTGGAAGAAATTAATTTTTAAAAGTATTAATTTAGGACGGCAAATCTTAATTTTTTGGGATATGTCACTTGCTTTTAATTTATTTGGCTCACACAGCACACAAGTGAATTTAGTTCATCTCCATTGGCAATACAAGTGCTGCTTTCTAGTCCCAATCTCCCAGTAGGGGAGTAAAGCTCGATGCAATTATCCCCTCCTGCTAAAGACCATAGCAAATAAAAGAAAAAAAAGGAAATAGCCAGCGGAGCGTAATGCGATGTCTTCAATTAATTTAAATATATATCTTCTAGTGCTTACCGCTCCGCTAGGGCCCCTGTCCGGGGAAGACGATTGCATCGAGCTTTTGCTCCACTTCGAGGAGGTTACCTACTCCCAGTAAGACAGAAGAACGACCGAAGGGAGACAAGCTCGATACAATTGTCCTCGCCGGATAGTCGCCAGCGGAGCATCTTGCGTGGTCTTTGATTAATATATTCATAAGGATGATCATTTACTTGTGCTTAATTCAAGATGCACTCTGGATACTAATACTTATTCAAATCATAAATGGCTGCAAAATTAATTATGAAAAAGGTATTTACGTGTGTTCACCAATAAATGCAGCCACTATTCATTATTCCTATCAAATTAAATAGAAAAATAACATTATAATAATAACGATAATGATGAAAATACAATGAGAAATTAAAATATTAATACGTGACGAGATTTCTGTAAAACTTATATAGCTTATAGTTTTTGATCTCATTTGGTTCTACTGGTTAATAATAACTTACAATAGAAGTAATATCCTGTATATAAAATATTCAAGTTACCATTACTCCACACATAGAACAAATAAATCACATCATTAAAAATAAATACACTAGAAGATCCTTGCTCTTTAAATATCAGTTGTTGAAGAAATTTATTTATTTGAATATATAAACCATGGAGTCACCTAACACTCCTGTGCACCCAGCACCAAATCAAGAAATTAATAACCTTCCTGAAGGTTCCCTTCCAGAGTCAACTATAGAAGATCTAGATCTAAATCCTGAATTGTATGATGAAGATGACGATACACCAATTCCCGGAGTTGTTCCTCATAGTCAAGCTACTAATGGCAAACAGATAAATCATACAAATGGCTCAGACATTTCAGTTGACGATGTCATGGATGAGGCCGAAGACGAAGCAATGGTTGTCCCCTTTACTCTTGACTTTGATCAAGCATTTGAACTTGCACAGTCAGATTTCCAAGCCAATTCTAATAAAACTGAAACCTTGAGCCTTGCACAACAGAGCAGACTTGTTAATTACCTCGATGATGAACTACTTGCTATTCAAAGAAAATTTATAAAATCTCTCATTGAGGGTGAACGCCCGTACCCAATGATGACACTTTTCAAAGACTTGTCTCGAGTACTAGAACTCATATGGTTCTCCATCAATTCAAGGAATAAATTGTTCGGACAACAAAATTTCCTAATTAAGATCATGGGTGATTTAGAAGATTACGTTAGTAAATTAGTTTTACCGGATTCACTGGTTGTGAGTAGCGAAGAAGAGGCTGAATTAATGGAATTTTTCCTTTTTTTGCAAAATCTTGATATCAGAATCTCATTTTTATTTGACGGGTATGATACTCTGGTTTCCACGTCGAGACAGAAACTTTCAACGACTGAAATTGTAAGATTGTCACCAAACATATCGACATTAAGAATCATTATTATTGATAAACTTGAAAAATTAAAGAATAAACTATTGCGTAGTAGTAGTAATAGTTCAAGACATTTACTGAATATTTTAGACATTGAGATAGGGAAACTATTTGAAGGTATTCTTGATAGAATGTAATGCACCATCTTCCAAACTCCTTTTGCATCGTTCCTCAAGAAACAAACCAAATATCAGAGGGTTCATTTGACTCAAAATTTGGAACGGGGTACAGACTATTATGCATAGCATAGAATTGCTTTAGTACTATCCTTGCTAATGGTACACATGAAATCTTTCATTCAACGAGTGTAGTTCTTAGACACTTCTAATTCGAGCTTCACTCACACATATACACAAGCATAAAAGTAAATAAAAGTTGCAAACTAAACAAAAAGAAAACCTTCCACTGTATATATTATATTATTAATAAGCAAGTAATTGTAGAATTGTATCTCTTAATATGTGTAGATGTTGGTTAAGTTGAAACCATTACTTCTTGTCTCTTCTGTCTATATACACCACTTATGGACTTCTCGCAACTCCCAATATGATCAGAAAAATTATATGGCAGTAGAAATCTTTATGGCTCTTATCATCATTACCAAATATAACAGTACCAGTTACTATGTGGCCATTTACCTCCTCTTCATCAGGGTCTAAGTCCACCGCTGACCTTGAGAAAGAACTTCCAGACTCTCTTAAAGGTGTCTTCCAACGAGAAAACCCGGATCATAAGCATGATGATCTCTTTGAAGCTTCCAAAGAACAAAACTTGGTCTCAAACATAATTGAACGTAGTAAGACCCAACCATACGACTACAAATTTGATGAATTTAAGAGAAACGAAGATATTAAGAAGGTAACGTACATAAATTGTGCAGAATTACAAAAAAATGTTATGACATGTTTGAAAAATTGGAGTGCTACCGATTTGACCTTCTGTGATAAAGAGATGAAATTAAATGCAGCATGCACAGATATTCAAACCAAAGCATTGAAGAGATTACATTACGATGATTGTGTCAATTTAACTCAATGTAAACAAATAAGGTTTTTAGTTGATGATTTATTTGTTAAAAATTTTGGCCAGTTAGGTGAAAACTATAACGAAGAGTCTTTACAAAAATATTTAAGAGACGTTGATGATAGTTTCCCAAGAATATGGAAGTAATCCAACAAGCAGGTTAATTGATGTCCATTTTCAAGACATTAGAGTAAACTAAGGAATATAACATATTTCCTCTGCTGTTCGGGTATCCCAGGCTCCGCTTGATTCTATTAAATCCCATGTCTGGGTCTATCCCTTGTATATATATTTCGATATTAATAAATGTATCGAACATTGAAATACATGTAGTGAAAAATAATATTACAAACCTCCCTCCAGTGGAAAGAAACTTTGATCTTAGTTCGAAACTCTTTCCTCTGCTGTGACAATGTCAATTTTCAATGGTCATTTTATCTTTATTCCTCCTTTTCTCTATACTTGTTACTAAATTATCCCAGAGCTGTAATTTTTCAGAGAACTTTAAACTTGTAACCAATCCAGAAGTGTTTGGGAATACGTGAATTGAATACTCATAATTTAAAGCGTTTGAAAGCTTTGAAAGTAATACTGAATATTCTGTTGGTGATTTGTCTTGATCTATTGTTTGTTCACCCCACTCAAAGTTCTTAAATTTGAATATCTTACCATTGTTTAGATATCTGACTATAGTTTCCCAAATCCCCTTACCAACTATGACAATAAACTTTGGAGTTGAAGTTTTCAATTCTCGGATCAATCTTGGAACATTCTCTAGTTTCTCCGAAGTAGTCAACTCGCTAATAGCCTTAGTACATCTTAGGACCAAATCAGTGAAGCCAATACCGTACTTCAAGAGGTCATTATCATCGTAAGCGGTAAATGTAGATACATCATCTTTAGTTTTTTCTATAATGTATGCATCTTTATAATCATTTTGTAGCACGCTGAATATCAACCTAGATTGATTAAATAATTTCCAAAATAGATTGGAAAAATGTGCATAGTGGTGCTGAGTTACAGATGATTGAACTCCTGGATTGAATCCAATAAATATGACTGTTAAGTTGTCTGCTAGGGAGGGTGGAAGATCTAAATAGTCCATTTTAATCTGCCTTGTCTGTGGTTTTGTGGGGGAAGATGTTGATTTTGAAATTTTATTGGCATTGATCTTTATGTCCACACTTTTCGGCTTGACCACAGGATCTTTCTTATAAGAAAAGTCTTTTATTAGCGCTTTAAGTTTATCATCCATCACATCTATTCCTTTTAGCCTTAATACTGATGAGCGCTATGTAATTTTTGTGGAGATGTTAATTTGGAGTCTAGACGATATTGCATCGCGAACTTTGGATAGAAGACATATACAAATCTGAATATACACTATTCCTTTCTATTCCATACATTGCATTATTCCCGCTAAGGATGAGCTCCTTTTCGATTGACCCATTGGATTCTCCAAGAAAGTTCCACAGTAATAATGAATTATCCAAAATTGATTTTAAAGACTTGAGAACAAGCACACCAGAAAGGCCATCAATATCTGATTCTATTATCGATTCTCATCCAGAGTTAAACATTGCAATTGAACAAGACATATTCAACCCAGTTAAAGGAGCCAATGTGTTATTTTCTCCTTCAGAGGAGATGAAAAGGAGGAGACGTCAAAGTGATTCATCTAGTAGGGTACATACAACTGCTGCTGGTGGTACAAATGGTCCAAATGATCCTAATGGTACCAGTAGTGGTCGTGCTTACGTCGAAGGTATAGTTGCTAAATTCATACGACACCTTGCCGATCCAACGACTCCATACCTCCTTTCACTTTACCTACAAGTGATATTCAACTTCATAATAGTGTCACTTATTGCATATCTTATATTCATATTTGTGACAACAATGAAATCTGACATAAATCGTAAAATTGAGGTATACACAACTGATATTCTAGAAGAGATATCTACCTGTACCAGAGAATACTATAGAAACAAATGTTCACCAGACCAAAGGGCTCCAATATTAGAAACATCATGTAATAATTGGCAAAAATGTATGAATAGAGATCCACAATTACTCGCCAGATCCAAGATTACCGCTGAAACATTTGCTGATATAATAAATGGATTTATCAAACCAATATCATGGAAATCTTTATTTTTCTTAAATTTCTTAATTTGGGGCTCACTAATAATTACCAATGTTGTATTTGGAAGTTATAGAGCTAATAAAGTTGAAGTTGACACAGTAAGAAGTTTACAAAAAAGAATTAATGAATTAGAACTTGATCAACATCAACATCAACAAAAACTACAACATTTAGAACAAGAAAAGACTTTAACAAATACAAAACATGTATATTAGTTCAATGCTAAGCTCTTATAGAAAAAAGGCACCTTAATTTGCTGGTCTCTATTTAAATACTGTTCTAGCCCTACTAGAAATAATAAGAAAAAAGAATATTAACATTTCCTTTTGTAGCACATTGTATTTAACACACTTATGGGTGCAAAAATATACACAACTAACAACTTACTGGAACCATTCTCAAATGTGCGGAAATATCTCCAGCTTTTCCGAAGTTGAATCTAACTATATCACGTACAAGAAGAAATTCTGCATTAATGTAGTAACTTCTTACTACTCTTTACCCTACAATCACACAACCCAATTGTTCTATATATAATTTCATTTACACTACCACTACCATTACCAGGGACCATGAAACTATCAAACTGCCTTCTTCAGGCTATTTCTCCTGCACTGATGGCTACTGAACTATCTACGGCTCTTTATCGCAGCTTATCGAAATGACTCACAGTTCGCACGGAATTTTGTATATTACTCACGGTTATCGCAGGATTTCGGCCAGTTGGATGGAAAATCGACTCCAAGTGAAAATTTCTTACTATAATTTAATTTTATTCTTCTTTTCTTCTTCTTCTTCTTCTTCTTCTTCTTCTTCTTCTTCTTGTATTAACTGAATTCATTACAATTATGGTTAAACAAGTCCTTTTACTTGGTTCTGGTTTTGTAGCCAAGCCAACCGTTGATATCTTAGCTAAGACCCCAGATGTTAAGGTTACCGTTGCCTGTAGAACTTTATCTAAGGCTCAAGCTCTCGCAGGTGACGTTGCTGATGCCATCTCATTAGATGTTAATGATGAAAAGGCTCTTGACGAAGCTGTTGCCAAGTTTGATCTTGTAATCTCCTTGATTCCTTACACTTACCATGCTGCTGTTGTTAAGGCTGCTATTAAGAACAAGAAGCACGTTGTTACTACCTCTTACATTAACCCACAATTGAGAGAATTAGAACAACAAATCAAGGATGCTGGTATCATCGTCATGAACGAAATTGGTTTAGATCCAGGTATCGATCACTTGTATGCCGTTAAGACTTTTGAAGAAGTTCACGCCAAAGGTGGTAAGATCAAGTCTTTCTTATCTTACTGTGGTGGTTTACCATCTCCAGAAGATTCTGACAATCCATTAGGTTACAAGTTCTCTTGGTCCTCAAGAGGTGTTCTTTTAGCCTTAAGAAACCAAGCTCAATACTGGAAGGATGGTAAGGTTGAATCTATTGAAGGTCCAGAATTAATGGCCGCTGCTAAGCCATATTTCATCTACCCAGGTTTTGCCTTTGTTGCTTACCCAAACCGTGATTCTACTGCTTACAAGGAAATTTACAACATTCCAGAAGCTGAAACTGTTATCAGAGGTACTTTAAGATACCAAGGTTTCCCAGAATTCGTTAAGGTTCTTGTTGATATTGGTTTCTTAAATGATGCTGAATCTCCAATTTTCAAGGAATCTATCGCCTGGAATGAAGCTACTGCCAAGTTAGTCGGTGCTAAGTCTTCCTCTGAAGAAGATCTTATTGCTGCCATTACTTCAAAGGCCACCTTTGTTTCTGAAAGTGACAAGGAAAGAATTATCGCTGGTTTAAAGTGGTTAGGTTTATTCTCTACCAAGAAGACCACTGCTAGAGGTAACGCTTTAGATACTTTATGTGCCACCTTAGAAGAATTATGTCAATACGCTGAAGGTGAACGTGATTTAGTTTGTTTACAACATAAGTTTGGAATTGAATGGGCCAATGGAGAAACTGAAACCAGAACCTCTACTTTGGTTGATTACGGTAACCCAGAAGGTTACTCTTCTATGGCTAAGTTAGTCGGTGTCCCATGTGCCATTGCCACTCAACAAATCCTTGATGGAACTTTGTCTGGCTCAGGTTTATTAGCCCCAATGTCCGGTAAGATTAACGAACCAATCATGAAGACCTTAAAGGAAGATTATGGTATTTTCTTAGAAGAAAAGACCTTATAAGTTCTATTCTGTGTATAAAACTCTTCCAAGTAAATGTTATTAAAATTTATTATTTTTTTATATGTAAGTTTTCTATTAAATGAAGTTCTCGTTTTAAATAACTCTGTTTTATATATAACGGAAGATGCTTTTTTCTTTTAGATAGTATAACCCTCCCTGCCCTAGTAGTGGATTTTTATTATCACAATAATGTTGGTTAGCTCAAAGAAGTAGTCTTCCCATATTATGATTAAGTACTTCGCTTAAGGATACACCAACCTTTTCTCCTCTCTACAATAACTCTCTTTTGTGTTCTTAAACTTATATATATTTATTATTACACCTCCATGTTCATTCTATTTGCTTTTATAATTCATCTCTTATACTTGTCTCAACTCCTCCTTCCTTACCCAAAGGTAAAATTATTTTATATTCAATAAATAAATCACCGTGTTTATCATCATCTAAACCGTCACTGCTGTAAATTGGCATACCCTTACCCTTGATTACTTCAACTTCACCATTGGAGACCATTTGGTTCTTACCTCTTGAAATCTTTAACTCTGTCTCTATAGTGTCAAAAAATGGGATAACTCTTTCCCATCCACCTAAAATGGCTTCCTTGGCAGTTAACACTTCCTCTCTATATAAATTATTACCAATACGACGGTATCCCCAACTTTGCTTTAAAACTTCTCTGAAAATTACAATAAGGTCACCTGGTACAATATCTGGACCTTCATCACCTTCACCTTGTAATACCTGGTTCCCGTCACGAGGGAACCCACCTGCAACGTGTACATTATAAGATCTTTGCTCCTTTCTCACACCTTGTGCGTGACAATGATTACATGGGTTCGTTATCTTGGTACCCTTACCACCACATTCATCACAATGAGATCTAAAAGTTTGAATCATTCCAGGTCCCAAATGTCTAGTTACGTTTATAATACCTTCACCTTTACACTTTCTACATTTTTGCCTTTCTTGATCTTCCAGTCCCGTACCATCACACTTTGAACAAATGTTTGACATTTCAACATCAAAATCTAAATCTCTACCTCTATAGAAATCAACTAATGATAATTCAAGGAACAATTGGGCATTATCACCTCTTCTCTTACCACCGTGTTGTTGCTGTTGGCCACCAAAGAATTGATTAAAGAAACCTCCACCAAAATCCATTTGCTGGTGCTGTGGTCCATCAGGATCACCGTATTGATCGTAATTAGATCTTTTCTCCTTATTGGATAACACCTCGTACGCTTCACCTATCTCTACAAACTTATCATGAGCTTCAGGCGATTGGTTCTTATCCGGATGATACTGTTTAGACAATTGTCTATATGCACTTTTGATTTCCTTTTCATTAGCTCTCTTATTAACTCCCAAGATTTCATAAAAATCTTTACCTTCAACAAGTGAAAGCAAAATTGCATAAGCTGCAAATGCAATAAAATCCAACCTCATTTCCAAACAAACAAGAAGTTTTCTATTTGACTTTAATTAAGGGCTTTTTTAAAGATGTTGAAAAATTTATAAGCTACGTTTTTGATTCTTTTCAATCTCGCGGACTATCTATTTACCAACCACGTCAACCTCTAAAATTTATCACGTGATACCTTTTAAGAAAGAAGAAGAAGAAGAAGAAGACTAAACAGGGATCAGAAATAGATATACAAATATTATTGGAGAATCTAGTTCTTTTTTATATATATCCAACTGTATTACTGTCCACTCTTATGTTTTTAATTAATATTTGTTCTTTTATTTTAACTATATACCCAATAATATTAACCCGAAATATTATTTTTAATCCTAAAATATACCCATTTAAATTAATTTTTTACCTTCTTGTTCTCTTTTTCTATATTTATATGTGTGGTGTGCATGTGTAAATGTGTGTATGTATGTATGCGTGTTTGAATGTCTAATTTAGTAGCTGTTTTGTCTGATCTTTTCCTTTACATGATCATCAAACAGACATATTTCATAAGTAAATATTCCGTTTATATCCTTTGTTGATCTGAAATGATGTAAAAATTCTTCAAAAATAAGTTTAACTTCTTCAACAATAGTATTAAAATCGCTGCAATTTTCTTTAACAAATGCAGAGTTTTCACATAATGATAATTCAATAATCTTCATATCCTGGTAAAGATTTTCATACTCAATGTCATCGTTAGAGTAGTTTTTTGTTGATTCTGTACTGACCTCAGGGCGTTCTAATTCGTTCCATTCAATAATAAAATCACTTAATTCATGAACACTCTCGTCTAAGTTAATCCATAAATCACTTTCGTGGATAAATTTTTGGAAAGTTGCCTTAATCTTTAATAATGCTTCAAACATGGATCTACCATTTTCAAAATTTTTATTTGATGTAGAATTACTCAATATTTCCCATTTCAAATGGCTTTTAGTTTCAGTATATTGTTCGTTTATCGTTTTGTTCAACTTGATACATGATAACTCAAGTAAATTGAATGAATTTTTAATTTCTTGGAATTTTTCAAGATATTGTTGCCTATTGGCTGCAAACTCGTGGTAGCTTAAGGGCTTCATAAATAAATCCTGTGAATATTTCTCTTCAGTACAAACACTCGAATAGTAATGCTCGAGATTGTTTGAAAATGATTTTTCAACCTTGAAGTAATCGTCAAGTGAAATATTACGGATGAAAAGTCCTGGAGCTCTTAATTTCATCTCTTCAACAGTAAGTGGAGACTTTGCATCAAAACTTCTCTTCCCGATCGATTTTAATCTGGTGTGTTGCTGCTGTTGCTGCTCCTTCTGAGAGGTTTTGGTTTCGTACATAGACGAGTCAAAATCTAAAACTTCATTGTTTCCGTATACCACTAGATTCTCTTCGCTAGCATCAACTATTGATCCATTCTCTTCGCTAGCATCAACTATGGAGCCATTCTCAGACGTAACAAATTCATTTATTGGCCTAAAGAGGCCGTAATCAAAAGCCTTCGGCGTCGTCGACCTGTCAATATCTATCCCCTTTATTGAAAATTTAAGATCTGGTTCTGGTGAACCTGGTAAATTGTTGAAAGCAGCGCCCGGTATATCGGTATACGATATAGTTTTATATGTTGACATATTATATTTATCTGATGAGAACGAAAAATACGGAATAACAGGACTTATTGTTTAGTAATACTCCTAAATCTATTAGAAAACCTATTCCCTTTTATATAATAGCCAAGATTTCAATTCTTTTTGCGAGGGGATTCAATGAGCCGACTCTTATTATGGAATGATCCTAAACTTTAAACACTAGAAAAAGAAATGATATTAAGTGCGGAGATCCAACACTAATTACTTAAGTTTGTTGAATAGTTGAATGAATATAAGTCTTGCAGACCGACGGACGTGTATACAATAGTATAATAATAAACGATTAAAATAAAATAAGGGTTTAAAAAGAAAGAGATCAAAATCAAAAGAAAAAAAAAATATGGGATCTGTCGTTCTTAAGTATAGATCTGTCAAAATGAAAAATAAAAATAAAAATAAAATTTTTTTCTAAGGCGGGACTCTTTACATAGTGAAGGTGAAAGGGGGGTTGGGTGAGTGTGTAGGAAAAAAAAAAAAACATTTCAGATTTGGTGGGGGAGCCGCTTCGAGGCAACCCTATGATGGGGTCCACCTATGGGGGCGCGTTGGGGTGCAGCAACTGAAAAATTCAGCAGCAATCAAAACAGTGAGTGGCTCCTACAACATAATTAATGCGATGCCGCAAGTTTTATGAAACCTCGACTTTTACTTTTCTTAACGGTATATTTACGCTGCAATAAATACCACCCACCCACCAGTATCTATTTTATCTTCTCTTCTGTATATATTACATATGTGAGCCGACTACTCCGAGTCGTTCAGACTCATTCACTCCGCCCCTGCTGCTTTCCTCATCTTCGTATCTCTATCTTCGGTGCATTTAGCAGCCATTTTGCAATCGCAATCTGCAGGTATCCACGTATTGTTCCAGGCTCGGCTGCACCAGCTAACTTTGCTACGTTAAGCAGAAATTTCATCTATTCCTAGCGGTAACTTTTAATTAGGAGACTCTTTACTTTTTCCACTACAACGCTCTCTCTTTTCCTTTGTCTTTGTTTTTGTCTTTGTCTTTTTCTCTCTTATCTGTCGGACCTCCTTATCATCTGATGCGCTGCAACACCGTTTTGGGCACATACTCTTTTCTTAATGTAACCATAGCCTTGGGCCATTCCGCAACTTTCCTTCAAGATTCTACCATACATAGCTCGAAAAAATGGTTTTTACCCTACATGCATCAACATCTACTAATATGAACCGACTATTCGGTGTAACTGATGTAGCTCATGAGACGTTTACGCAGAACCTTTTAGAGGGGACGGGGACGAAAGACCCCTTCGTCGTCTCATCGCATCATATTATTTCAATTAAATTAAGATTTCTTATGAGGTTGTGGCTAACAGCAATGATTGCCATACGAGGCAATGCAAAAAGTTAGCCCTTCTATTTTTTTTTTTTTAATTAGAAACTTTAATCTTTCTTTCGATCCATTCTTGCTTCTTTCTTCCTTCCTTTCTTCCATTTTTCCTAATTCACAGCCACGTCCAATAAATTTTACAATAACCACTACTAATTCCTCTAAATTTTTTGTACATTGTTAAATCTTCAATAAATTCAAACCTCCACTATAAAGGGCCGTCCTTTAACCGAACCAATATATTGATCTTCGGACTAGTAGAATCTCCCCGAAGGGGATCAAAGCTCGATGCAATCGCCCTCCCCGGGTAGGGGCCCTAGCGGAGCGGAACCACAAGCGAACCAGTATATCATAAGAAAGCAACACTATAAAAATTTCCTATCCACCAAGAACAACTACCATTGTCCTCTAACTCTCCACGGATACTCAACCAAGAGAGAGGGTTTCCTAACGACGAAACTAACCATGACTAATCATCTATGCAGCAAATTAAGTATATAAAAAAGGGTCTACTAAATTTTAGTTGCTAAAAACTTTTGTAATAGTACTTCTTGTATTGTAGATATTAAAAATAACTAAACTATAATGATTGCCTTCTCACCACTTGCTTTTTTCTCTGCCAAAAACTTAATTGCATCTTCCCCTTTTACTAATCCTGGTCCAAAAAGTTTTAAGTTTGGGTGATAAATTTCATGTAATACTTTAGGAATTAAAGTATTCCATACAAAATTATACTTTTGAGTTGCTTCCGCCGGGGGGTTGATAATCAGACCATGCAATTCAACCTTTTCACCAAGCGTGAAAAATCCTGGGAAACTTTTGAATGTAACATCAGTCCTACCAGGGTCAATTTTTATTGAGTCTTGCTGTAAGAATAGTAAATTAATTATGGTAACATTCTTGCTTCCAGAGGTAGCGTCGTAAGTCTTCTGGAAAGTCTCCTTTGAAGAAATAGTATCTAACCCGTAATCAATATTTCCATTACCAGTTTCAATAATCTTTTCAATGACGTCTTCTGCGTGGTAGTCAAAAACGTAGTCAGCTCCGATATCTTTTAAAAACTTGTGGTGTCTTGGAGATGAAGTAGTAATTACATTTAGCCCGTATACCTTCTTGGCGAGCTGAATAGCTGCAACCCCAGACGAACTCGAGCCACCCCATATCAATATATACTTCTCGGACTTCTCGGCTGCACTAAGATTAAATCCATAACTCAAATTCAATGCAACGATACTAAGACTTAGGGTTACTGATGCGGCACCTTCAAAGGAGCTTATTTTACCGTACTTTGTTGAAGTGTCTCCAAACGTGAACGTAGAATCGTATTTAAGGGTAGTAGCAGGAGTCACCACCACATAGTTGGCAAACCCACCTTCAGTCTTGCTAAAATTTCCATGAACCCAACTCGATACCTTATCGCCCTTGGCGAATCCAGTTACGTTGGAGCCAACTTCTTCCACTACGCCGCTAACATCACAGCCAATAATTGCATCTTTGGGTGCGTACCCAAATGAGTCAAAAGATACGTCAAGTGGATTGACTGCAAAAGCAGCAGACCTGATTAGTACCTTGTTATCCGGAACTTTGGGGATCGGTACTTCCTTCACTGTTGTGTACGGTGACTCCACGCCTGTGGACACGATTGCAAAATTCTTAGTCATAGCCCTTACAAGATTTTGGAAGTACTGGTTTTCTGATCCATTCATAAAATAATAAATGAAATATTACCACACGCCAACTTTTCCAACTAGCAAACACTCAGGGGCCACTCTCCTCATATATATATAAGCCACTGGTCCTTTCAAGTGCTTAGTAATTTAGATAATCATTATTATTATTCTTTTACGGTAGTTAAAAGTATGCATTTACGGTGAAGCCGCATACATACTTTACTTTCATTTTGAATTGATAATCTGAAAAGACGGATATAACCTATATTATCTCCCGCAGCCGATCCATACCATGTCCGATGGCTAAATTCTCTGACGACCATTGTCTCACATCCTTGGAGTTAGTCAATCCATTTCACTTTATTAAAAGCAGGAGAGTAATGATATTGCGATTGTTATTGGCCATAGTTGTCTTTCTAGAATCACCTCAGTATAGTATATTTAGCACGTGTCGATTTAAAGATATAGGTTGATTAAGTGTGTTTCGGCCGTAACTTTGCTTTTATCACGAAATAAGTGCCAGTAGGTATGTGATGGTCCAGTAAGTTTTATATCGGGGTTAAATTCGGTCATAAATTATAACCAAGTCCCAAATCTCATACTAAGAAATCTACCTCTAGGATTATGCCAACGCACGCCTCAAAATAATTTATTCTTCGATGAAAACAGTATTACCAATATCGTTTTATGCACTCTTAAATACAATAAAACTATCTCCTAGTTTTG
The DNA here is from genome assembly GCA_030578175.1 of Dujonia santamariae. NCBI lineage: Eukaryota > Fungi > Ascomycota > Pichiomycetes > Serinales > Debaryomycetaceae > Dujonia > Dujonia santamariae. Next base: position 11,862 of record JANIVZ010000067.1, on the reverse strand, counting down.
GAATTGGATCACAGGCTTATTAATTATTGGTTTATGATCTAATTGCGTATTAATAGCAAGTAATTCTAACGCATATAAAAATATTAGAAGTAAAAACAGGTAGAATCCAAACATGCTTCTTGATTATTTTTTTATCATCACGCATTGGTTGTCGAGAGAAACGATATTATTTCAATTTTAGTTAACAGATGTTTGAATTGTCATTGTTATTGGCTTTTAACAAAAAAATTGCAACCAAACATACATTTTAGGTCACGTGTGTTAGGTGCAAATTACATACTCTTCAATCAATTCTCTCTCTCACTACTTGCATTCTATTAAACATATAATAAGTATCTGAATAATCTCACTCAATGAGCAAATCTGAAATCAAGACGTTTGTTCCCCTTATCATTTGAAGTCTTAATATATTCGTTTTTCTCTTCGGCAGTCATTGAGTTCCAAACAGCATCCCTTTGCTTATTTCTAAACATATAATAACCCTTAGCAATAAACGACATGGCTAAAGCTGCAAATGCAATAGCGATTAATTGCGTATTACCTCTCTTGTATAGTGGGGCATCATCTTTTCTATAAATATTAGCTGAGCATAACGCAGCAGATTGTGAAAATATATTAACTAAAGCGGCAGATACTGCTCTTGATCTTACACCATTGGAATTTTGAGAGCACCAAGTAATAGTAATAGCAGCATTTGAAAGATGACTCAACAATACTGTCAACAAAGCGTATGTACCCCAAACATCTTTTTGAGCACCTTTCCAAAATCTGAGTGGTATGAGACAAGAAAGAATCCACACAGAAGTAGTACCAAGTAAGAAAGACCTTTCATTGATAATTTCACTGACGTATCCAGCAATTACTAATACAACAATTGCCAAAAGGTTTGAAGGAATTGTTAAGGCATTAGTTTTAAATGTAGAAAACCCTAATTTTTTCAATGTTAACGTTAAATAACTTGACACTGGAGCACTTCCAATATCTCCTAAAATTCTGATAAAATAGATTGGCCATAAATCATAATCGGAAACTGCAATAAAGAGTTCCTTTAATGTGACAGGTTCTCTATTGTGCATGTCACCCTTAGTTGGGTCATCTCTTAAAACCTTATTAACCAAAATCTTCTCTTCCCTTTCAGTGTACCAGCCCTTCTTTCTAAACCAAGATTTAGTTTGAACAACTGATGCAGGCATTTTGAAGTATGAGATGAATCCAACCAAACAAGTTATAGCACCTTCAATTAAAAATAGCCATCTCCAACCTTCGGGAATGGATGGAGTACTGATCTTCAACAAAGCAAATGCTAACAAGGCGGTGACAATTGAACTTAACGGATTTGCAATGTAAAATAATGACATTCTAGAAGGAAATTCTTTTGAAGTATAAAAGTAAGACATCCAAAGACAGATATCGGGAATGAATCCACCTTGCAAAGCTCCTAGTAATCCTCTGGTAACCAAAAATCCAGTCTTATTGGTAATAGCAGCTTGACTCATGGATACAATAGACCAAAGAACAATTTGAGTTGGAATCCAAATATCAGGACCAATCCATTTAGAAATCAATTGTGACGGTAATTCAGCAGATAAGAAACACACTAAGTTTACTGTCCTTCCTAAGTTAAAATCATTCGTGTTCAAATTTAAATCACTTAATAAATTATCTGAAAGTGCATTCGAAATATTGTATCTATCAAAGTCCAAAGCTAAAAACATAAAAAATGCCCAAAAGCAAACGTACCAATCGTTCTTCCATGTAATCTTACGCTCCTCTTCCGGAGTCCATGTTAATTCATGATCAACATAATCTCTGCACTCATATTGAGTTCTCTCATATACTTCCTGGTAATGTTTTGCAACCACTGGGTCTTGGAACACGTGATCATAGTATTGCTTACCATCATCTTCATCAGACGAGGTTTCAAATGAGCCAAGTTCATTGGATACCTCAAATTTGTGGTTCGATTTCTTCTCGCTACCTGCAGAAGGAACATCTTGAGTTGGTAATACAGCAGTAACATATTTACGGTAGAAAATATCACTTAAAGCCATTTTCAGAGGTTAATGAATATTGGTTGCAAAATATTCAGAATATCACGAGAGGAGGGGGTAAAAAGAACCTTATTTATACAACAGCGATAAAGTGTCACCTTATTCGGGTATGGCATTGGTATCGGTATATTTGCTGGTGTAAACGATCAACTTCTTAGTATATCAATGCGTAAAATGTTAAACTCAAATTGTATCACAATTCGCAGCCACCACATTCGCAATATAATGTCGAAATCAAGTATTGCGTTTTTTTTTTTTCATTTTTGTTGAGTGATTCTACTTATATGTCATCGTCATCAATGTATCAAGGTTTATTCATTCATTCATTCATTCATACACATTTACATTTATGTTTATTTGGCTCTAACTATCTAAGAAAATAAATAATTTTTTAAAATACACATTTCATCTTCAGTGAACAAATCTAAAATCAAGACGCTTGTTTCCCTTGTCAGTTGTGTTTAATGTATAATCCCTTCTCTCATTTGTAGTCATTGACTTCCACTTTTTTTCTCTCTGTTTGTTTCTCCAGATATAATATCCTTTGGTAAATAAGCACATCCCTAATGCGCCAAAAGCAACACCAATTAATTGTGTATTTCCTCTCTTGTACAATGGAGCATCATCGGCACGATAAATATTGGCTGCAATTAATGCACCAGATTGAGAGAATATATTCACAATGGCTGCGGACACAGCTCTTGACCTAACACCGTTCGAATTTGAAGAGCACCATGTTATGGTAATCGGCCAGATAGCTGGACGAGCTAATAATACGGTCAACAAAGCGTATGTGCCCCAAATATCAACTTGTGATCCAGCCCAATACCTTAATGGAAAAAGGCAGATAATAATCCAAAATGGAGTAACAGCAATAGACAACGCTCTTTGGTTGATAATTTCAGAAACATAACCAGTAATTACCATCATAACAAGTGAAATAATATTATATGGAATTGTTAAAGCATTTGTTTTAAATGTTGAAAACCCTAATTTTCTCAAGGTTAATGTTAAATAATTTGCAACTGGTGCTGTTCCAATATCCCCTAAAATACGAATAAAATAGATTGGCCATAAGTCATAATCAGTTATAGAAATCAATAATTCTTTGATACTGACTGGTTCTCTATTGTGCATGTCACCCTTAGTAGGATCATCTCTTAAAATCTTATTAACTAAAATCTTCTCTTCTCTTTCAGTGTACCAGCCCTTCTTTCTGAACCAAGATTTGGTTTGTACAACTGATGCAGGCATCTTAAAAAATGATATCAATCCAACTAAACAGGTTAAAGCACCTTCAATTAAAAATAACCATCTCCAACCTTCTGGAATAGATGGGGTGCTAATTTTCAATAAGGCAAATGCTAATAAACTTGTAACAACCGAACTTAAAGGGTTTGCAATGTAAAACAATGACATTCTAGAAGGAAATTCTTTGGATGTATAAAAGTAAGACATCCAAAGACACACGTCTGGAATGAATCCACCTTGTAAAGCCCCAAGTAAACCTCTTGTAACTAAAAAACCAGTCTTCGTGTGTATAGCTGCTTGGCTCATTGAAATAACAGACCAAAGAACAATTTGAGTTGGAATCCAAATATCAGGACCAATCCATTTAGAAATCAATTGAGATGGTAATTCAGCAGATAAGAAGCAAACTAAATTAATAGTGTTTCCTAAGTTGTAATCATTAGTGGTCAACTTTAAATTTTTCAAAAAATTATCCGCTAACGCTTGCAGCAAATTACCTCTATCAAAATCGAGGGCTAAAAACATGAAAAAGGCCCAAAAGCAAACGTACCAATCATTCTTCCATGTAATCTTACGCTCCTCTTCCGGTGTCCATGTTAATTCATGATCAACATAATCTCTGCACTCATATTGAGTTCTCTCATATACTTCCTTGTAATGTTTTGCAACCACAGGGTCTTGGAACACGTGATCATAGTATGGCTTTTCATCTTCATCAGACGAGGTTTCAAATGAGCCTAGTTCATTCGATACTTCAAGCTTATGCAGATTTTTCTTGTCATACACATTTGAAGTATCTTCTTCTATAGGAATAATATTCTTTTCAGGATTAGCTTTATGCCCGAAAAAGTTTGCCAAGCCCATATTTAAGATGTTCTACTTCTTTCTTACTTCTTTGTTTCGCAGCCAAATTAATACAAAAATTCTGTCTTTCAAAATTAACTGTAGAAGAATTCAGAGATTGTAATTAGTAAAGAAGGAAACAAAATAAATAAAACTGAATGAATAAGTGGATAGTTCCCTATAGTTATATACTGCTTATCCATTATTAGTATTTAAAACGTCGTATGTAGAACAAGGTTGCGAAATAGTATTAAAAAAATTGCTAAATTGCAGCCACAACTTTCGCAATCATTACGAAACTATGCCAAATATATTTCAATTGTTTTAAAGTTGAAAACTAAAAGAGTGGATAATTTAGATAAGATCAAAGACGTATTGCGACATCGTGTTAACCACAATGATTCGGAGCTTTTTTTTTTCAAGGCATGTGCACATTTGATTAGTTCTAGTTCTTATCTAATCCCATTCTTCGTCATCTTCTTCCCATTCATATGTGTACTCTTCTATCAAATTGTTAGTTTCCTCGATCATCTCCTCTAATTCAAAATTATCAAAATGGTAAGCTCCGCCTCTTGCGTTAATTCTGCTTGATCTTTGCAAGTATTTTGAGTAAGTTTGAAGCAACTCTTTTGGTTTGGAAGTGATACCAAACTCAGTGAATATCGGCTGTTCGGGTTCGTTTAGTATATCTTGGGGAAATGTATAGTTTTTAATCATTGTCGATGGATTCAGCAATTCATATTGGGTTATCGAGTATGGGTGCTGACTTTCAATCTGTTTCTTATTCATCTCAGATATGTCAATATCTACGGCGGGGGTAATATAAGATTTACTAAAGCATTTTTCTGGCTTGCTATTCTGATAAACAGGATGAGTAAAATCTATGAAGTTGTCAACTTTCAGCGATACCTTCTTAGGTTCATCTTCCTTCCCCATTTGTGTATATAAATCATAGATGGCTTCGCTACCTGCATCTCTTGGAACATCAACAATACCAAAATTATTGTTTTGATTATTATTATTCAAATTCACAATTCCAGAATTAGTTTCTTCTTCTTTCATCTTCTTTTGGTGTAAATTTATATTCCCCACAATATTTCTTTTCGTATTTCCTCTTAATAATTCACCTTCAAATTGATTCATGTTAACTTTAAGTTTGTGTTGATTGTTAATTGACCATAAATCATCAACAACTAATGCCTTTAATGCTGACGTATGCCAAAGAGAATTATTATTGAACTCTGAGGTGTCAACTATATTGGATAATGTATAGTTTGGGTTTTGTCCCAACCCAAAATATAAAGTGGATGATTTAATGAGCTCTAAAGTTGTCTTTATTCTAGATAATTGATTTTGGACTCCCAATTTTAAGTCATTGTCATACAAGGACCACACCCAGAAACTGTACTTACCTTCACCACCGTTAAAATATTCATCCTTGAGGTCGATCAAAAACTCATTCGTAAAACCTCCCCAACCTGAATCTACCTCAGTCAAGACATTCAAACCCTGGAACAAGTCACAATCTTCAAGAAATGCTCTGAAAGTTTCAATGCTGTCTATACTATTTGATTCATCTTTATACTCGTTTACACCAATGAAATAATTATCAAATTTCCTTTCTGTACCATTCTTACTGAATCCCAATGGTTCTGATGGGTCATGGACCCAATTGGTTAGGCCAATCAATGAACTTGGCTTGTAGATCAACTTATTGAAATCAGACCAGTATTTAGTGTTTTCAACAGTAAGCATACCACTCTTAATTCCTCCGGTGTCAAGTGCTTTCTGGTAACTGTTCTTTTCAATCTTTTGTGGTAATTTGAATATATCTGCTGAATCAACAAGTGGTGAATGAAATCCAAGGTCATCGCTCTTGTCTCGTCTACCCTTGACTTCTGGTTCGTAATAGTCGTATTTACCCAAAGACCCAATACCACCGTTTAAATCGTATAGTATAGCCCTGGGGTTATAATTGGTAGTACCTTGTGGAGTCTTCACAGAAGTCAAGAAGACATTATTATCGTAGTTTGATTCAACACCCTTCTTGTAACTCAAATGTGATTCCTGGTTGTTGTATAGGTGAGTCGTGACATGATTAGCCTGATGGGAAAGCGAAAGTGTAATTGTTTCTTGCATATTAGCTTCTTTCACTCCACTTCTCGTAAGTCAACTATTGTAGGCAATTTTAAGTAATAAGAATAGACTTATGATAGTGAGATGAGTTTATGTGATCTCGAGAACTATGAAATTTTCCACGTGAGAAACTCCCCAACCGAAAATGACTGCAATGGCTGCAAACAAGGCACATAGAAACATAAACTTCAACATCAGCTTCAACATCTTTCATTTTACAACTTTTTTAGTAACCTAAGAGTTACTGTGAGTTCCGGTCTGTTTACAACATTTTTGTATGTAGCCTAGGAGTCTTAATTAACCACGCAGGAAGCTAGCTCTAGAACTATGTTTTAAGATCTCCCTATGGATGCACTTCTTTAATGATTCTCCACAAAAAAAGCAATGTATAAAGTTTAGATAACTAGAAGCTCTTTCCTCTATAAAAACAAAATATCTGTCAGATTACATTAATTTTCCTTTTGGAGCTAACTAAGTCTTATGAGTTACCTATTCAATATTAGGTGGTGGCGGTCCCAACTTGCTCGTCCGCGCCAACATGAAAGACAAACAAAAATTAGATTCTCCACACACCAAATATTTAATATACATAAATATAATATTTGCATATATATTTTGACTTCTCCTCTATCATGATTAAACATAGGGTCACTTATTTCAACCCGACCGATTCAAATGATAACGTTATAGAGAAGGTTTCGGCGAATTATTTAAAGATTTCTGAAGCTCTCAAGATCCCAAGAGAGGATAAGTTTAAGATCATCCAATCTGAGTTACCACCCACCGTCAATTTACTCAGACTTCAATGGTCAAAGCCATTTGGAGGACATTCAGTTGTACCCTTGTTTGTTGAAAATCAAGTACAGCAACCAGGTTTACAAATTCACGCATCCCCTGAAGTAGGTGCCGATGCTGATGATTTCTTTGCAGAGTTGAATCACTTCGTCAGAAATAAATATGGACTTAACCTCAGCATTGGCGATTGGGTACCAACAACAAATTCCGTGCTTGTATCAATTGATGTTCCAAAAGATTCAGTTTTGAAAGATATTAGGCAATACTTAAAATCCTTGACGGGGGTTGAATTTGAGCCTATATTTACTGCTGCTGATAACCTTGATATAATCCTTGACAAAGAAGCATCGACCTGTAAGACATTGATATTAGATTCTTCCAAGCTTAGTCTGGAATTTACGGTGACTTCCAAGAATGTTAAGCACGAAATAGGTGTTTTCATTTTGGATGATAAGATCACAACCATTGACGATCTTATGCTTTCCGGGGTCAGGTTTGTTATTGATCCGCTGTCAAAACCAGTGGACAGGCTCGAGCAGACGTTATTTCACGTTAAACCAAGGCACAGGTTAGTTCCAGGCGCTTCAGTTGATGTTTCTATTGAGACTCCACAAGGGTTGCATCCAACTTTGAAATATAAAATTGTTGGCATGCCAGCCTTGCCTAGGGACGTTGATACTAGTGATTGTAAACTTTTCTACTATCAAACGCTATCAAAATCATTTTTCATAGACAAATATCAATTACCTAAAAATTTTTCCATAGTATCCCTCTTTGGAAATCTGGATTTAGAAGCACCGAAATACAAATTAGATGGTTGGGGTGTTGAATCATTAATGCATATTGAAGGAGACCTTAAAGATTTTGAGTTTACTATTCACTCACGGTATCAGGAACCAACTGTAACGGGTGAAAACTCGGTTGAGGAGATTATATATCCACCTAACCTCTTTTATGCTTGTAATGTTGATAGAGACGAACATTTATTAGGTACTTCTCCCTTTGACTACACCAGTTCTTTAGCTGCAAATGTAGGTGGGTTTCAAAGCTATTTCACGGACGATACTGTTTTTTACCACGTAAAGCAGGAATGTTCTGAGCTTTCAATATCTATTCCTAGAGGGAAAGGTGTTGCCACTGAAGTTAATCAATTAACAATTTTAGTCTTGCTCTTAGGGGTTACTTGGTTGTTTTACAAATTCATTAAAATTTTACATTCTAAACCAGAACATGCAGTTACTGAAGAAAAGAAGAAGGATTAATAAAAAATAGCTTCACTTCAATGGAGAATCTTGTTATATGTACATGTAGCTAAATAAATAAAATATTTTATTCTTGTTCGTAAAGTAGATTTCTGTGGGAAATATACAGCGTAAATAATATACAATGACATTATATATACATATATGTATTAGACTAAATCGTGGGATCACTTATTAGATCTAGTGTAAATCATGTACAGCATTTCTCGTGTACGAATAGGTCTCCAAAGTTAATTTCTTCATAAATGATCTAGGAGCTGGCTTCCCAATAAAATATTCAAACTGGAGACAAGCTGAACTCAATTCAAAGTTTAACCCATTTACTGGTACCCAACCATCATCAAGTAAATTCATGCATTTTTTAATCAATGGAGTCTCGACAGGGTCAAAAGTAGTTTCAAAGACTGCACCACCGGAATCACTACTAAACCATGCATTTGGAAGATCAATTGCAATTGTATTCCCAAATTTATTATCTACTATTGGATCACCATTGATAATAACCGTTGGGTATTGGAAGCCCGAGGGCAATATCCCATTGAAGACGTCGTTTTCAGTTAAAGGAACAACATTAAAGTACTTATCTTCTTGAGTAGCTCTAACCTTGATCGGACATTGGGAATTGAAATGTTCAGCTAACTTCATAGATGCGCTCCAATTTGGATCGAAAAGCATTATATTTGTAAATCCAAGTAAAATCATAGCATAAATTGCAGATCTTGTCGTACAGCCATCACTTCCCATCACAAATGCACTTCTAAGTTTGGAAGCATAATTTACTGGGGAAAGTGCACTCTTGGAAATAATTGTAAAAGTTTGCCAATCAATATTCTCACCTTTGATACTAAGCAATTCAGTGGGGTTCTGCCATCTCCTTTCAGCAATTAATACATTACAAGCACCAATAATTCTAGAATGTTCAGAAATTGTATCTGCTATATTTATTGCATCCATTGAAAATGGTGATAATAAAAGAGCACCTCCAAAATTTGGAGTTTTCCTTATCAAGTCAAGTAATTGTTCCAGTTGGTTTGATTCAAAATTGGAGCATTTATGTTGTAACCCCAACTTGTTAAATGCAGAATTATGAATCATTGGAAATAAATGTGATTTCACATCGCCACCAGCAATGTAAAAATTATAACTTGGAACCATAAAGGCTCTTTGGAGAGATTTTTGAACATCATAATTTCTTAATTTATCGTCATCACTCATATCAAGGGTATGGGAAGTTAATTGGTTTAAATCTGTATGAACAGGGGTCAAGATTCGGTTCAAAATCTTGGATAATTTACCCAATACCCCAATGTTGTAAGCCGTAAGTAAAATTTCTGGGTATTCACTTGCCATGTATTTAACAAAATTCCAACATTTCAAGTTATCAGTCACTACGCTTGCAGTACTTGTTAGTCTAGCCATGGTTATGCCCATGGATTGAGCAAATTCCATGATTTTCAAACCGCCATTATTTGAATCCCAAAAATTTACCCAATCTGAATGGTATTTCCCAATGACTACTGTGGTTGATCCACAACTTTTAATAAAATTCTTAAATAGAAGAATAGTGCCATCAATGTTGTCATCAGAAATTATTATATCATTGATATTGTTGCTAGATCGATGCAATGGAGGGGACGTATTCGTTACTGGAGTCTGGAGTGACTGTGAAGGCGATATAGTCTCAGTGTGTGATGCCTTAGTGGTTGAAGTATTGTTATTCTTACCATTATTATTGGTCCCACTTTGATTATTACCACTATGGGCACCAAGTTGTTGTAAATTAGTTGGTGTGGTATTTGCAGTATTCGAACCACTATTAACTCTACTGTTCATTCCACTTCTATTAGGGAAGCATAACTCTAAATCTAAGACCACAAATGGTATCCCCAATCTCCTAGCGCTATTTAAAAAATTTAAGTAAAAAACTGATAAATCTTCTTGCAGTTCATAACTCATTCCTGCAACTTTCAGGTATTCAATTAAGAAATCATCCAACTCTTTCAATCTATTTTTTATACTGAAAATTAAAGGTTGGTTTGAGTATGAGTATCGCTTGATAGTAGCAACAAATCTATTCAAATATGTCTCCATATCATTTAAACCCAATTTAATTAATGCAATTAAATCAACATTTATCTCAATCAAATCGCATCCAGCCATAGCGGCACTAAAATTATATAGTATATCTTGTACATTGGAATTAGGGAATTCCACTTGCATTGCAGAAGTGTATTTATCCTTTATATTTCCCAAGTGAGATGGGATATAGACCATTCCTTTCCTTGTTACACCCAATATACGCATCAAAAATAAAACAAAATCTCTTTCTGTGGCTTTTAACCCAATTGTCTTATAAAGCAGTGTATGTTTTCTTGGTGTAATTGAACAAAACTCAACGTGTGTTGAATCTGAATGCAAATTGAAATACGCAAACTTTGAGCATATTCTGAATTTGGCAAATTTCTGTCTAATAATGGATGTTCCCTTATCAAAAGAGTCATCATATTTTAAGTATTCCAATATTTTAACTTCTTCTCGTTCGATATGAATGACATATGGAAAATCTTTCTTGGTGAAGTACTCCATCAACTGTTGATTATCAATGCAGGCCGCCGGTAATATAAAAATAGTTGAAAGCTTCGGGTCCTTATTCAGATTTTCGACCTCTGTTATCGATTTATGAATTAATTCGAACTGGAGGTTTCTATATTCTTCAATTGAATGTGCTTGTAAATATACTGAATCCGGTTGACCAGTGAAAGTGGAGACTGATTGTTCCAAGTCAATGTAGGTGAAGTTTAACAATACTGAAGCCATTAGACCAAGTGTTGATTTCCCACAACCACGTACCCCCATAAGGAATATTAAATTAGACATATTGCAGTAGAAGTGCCAATAGGTGAGTAAAAACCTGAAGTGTATTGCGACTTATTGATATTCGTTCCCTTTTCTTTGGTACTTTTTGTGGTTGTTAGGATATGTATTTCCTCCTTCGCTAACTATGGGCTACTTCTGAGTGTTGTATGTGGTAATGTGAAGAATAACTTCAACGTCAAAATACTCAGGCTTACACAATCAACGTTTTCTTTTTCTGTATTTTTTTTATAACCGCCTTCGTATTTTGGACCCTTACATACTGTTATTCGCAATGAATTATTTTTCTATCCACCAAGCGGCTTGATAGAATGTTTCATATACGAATACTATCGAAATCAATTTCCTAAAAAAAAACACTTTAGCATCTTGAAATTTCCATAGTTAAATTGTGTTGAAATTTGTTTACTTGCATAAAAGAAGGTTTTGTCATAAATAGGATTCTTTTCCACCATCGCTTACTTGGCAAACCAGCACTTATTTAGAATCATGCAAAGGTCCTTATAATATGAAGAACGGGGTTCCAAGGTGTTTTACCAGTAAGTAGTTAGCGCCCACATATCATTTAAGTAAGTTTTACGCTTCGCTAGATTGATTGCATTGAGCTCTTTTGTCTTTGGTCGTGGCTTCTAGCTTTAGTAGGAATATTT